>BGPR01003847.1:0-126052 GCA_013235015.1 Araneus ventricosus
ATTTGAACTATTTAAAAGTAAAGTTATTTTTGAAAAATTTTATTTCAATTGTATTCCAGTAATCTTTTTATAGCACTGCTTGTTTCTGAGCAGATGAGCAGTTACTGCTTTGAATATTTTTCGAAGATTCGCCAGATGAACTATTTTTATAAGTAGTTCAATCAATGTATTATTTGACTGTTTTTTAGATTTAGCAAGAGTTATCAAATACATTGTTATTTCCTGATTCCGCCCTTTTAATAACGTATTGAAATATATATATTATCTCTGAAAAGTGCATCGAAAGACCGGATCAAACAGCAGTGAGAGGTACGAAAAAGTGGTCCAAGTCAATAAGTTTGTCTTATTATATCTCTGTAAGTTTTGCAGATAAAAATGTGAAACTTTGCATGTGAAGAGATGAGTGTAAGGAAAATATTTTTCTAATTGGCATATTGCACTACGGGGGCCGTATAAAAATTTAATTTTTTAAAGCTTTTATTATCCATCCCCTTGGAAATCAAAGTATTTTCACATAAATTCTTAACTTATTTGAGGAAACTTTATAATTGAAAGTATATGTCTAGGATCAATATTTAAGGAAATAAAAGCTTGTTCCGCTTTTTTGGGACGCACTGTATAAACAAACTAAAGTGAATTGAATAATAATTGAATTCTTTTTAAACTAAGAAACGGGCTTAAGCGAAATATGGCTTGTTGAATAATACCCTATTTGCGTTTGTAAAATATGTTAATTTAATTTGGAGACTGTAATAAATTTGATATTTGCTTTATAGTTTTACCAGCTTTGAATGTTTACCTTATTTTCTTATAAACATTTCAAGCCTGACGAGACTTCTATGCACAAAATAAAATAAACAAAAGAAATAACAGAAAATAAAATTTCGTACATGCAAGGGTAAAAATAATTGTCTGTGGGTTCTGTTTCAAAAATTGTAATTATTTATGAAACACCAAACTTGGTATATATTTGACGGATGCCTTCTTTTGGATAAGTAAGTTTTAAGATTTATAAATCATTTCTGGATGGATTGGAAGATTTGATAAATCTCTCAGTAATTTAAAATTAAAAAAATGCACACATAAAGTAATTCTTTTGATACTTGAAGCATATATATATGCTTGCTATGATCTGTTCCTAATTAAGGATCACGCAACGTCTTCCATTAAGCCCATTCACGCATTGATATGTTTTCAAATTTTTTCACTAATTGAATATTTATTCCTGTTCTTGATGGAAAAGATTGATTCTATCAATTGTTCATAAATAAAAAGTACCAAAAGTAAATTAAGTCTTTTGAGTACATGAATATGCTCACCATGAGCTGTTTCCAATTAAGGATGTAAGCATACGACTTCCATTAAGTATTTTCACGTAATGTTGCGTTTAGAAACTTATATAAGCAATCTGAACGTTTATTGCCGTCAGGGTGTCAACTGATTGGCTTCACGGAACCTATAAGTATAGCCAATAATAAGCCGTAAAATGGTTATAACTGGAATCGCTGCAATAAAAGACTTACAACATAAAGTCCCGTTTAGTTGCGATATAGTAGAGGACGTTAGCGAGTAATGTGGATTTTGCCTGAAGCAAGATTCTTTATCTAGAGTATATTGCACCGAAACCATGCTGATATTGAATCTAAAATTTAAGATTTAAACTTGTAAATTGCTTGCTGAAAATCAGTATAGTAGAATTTATTGAAGCAACAGGATACCGAGTAAATTATTGTAGTAAAGTTAAAATTTCATTTTTTTTGTTTATATCAGAATCTTAATATATAAATGTAATATTTCGGAAGGGACTTTTAGATGAAGTTCTACCTTCTAATACAATTCCTTCAAGCTATTAATTATGAGGAATCGTGAAGTATGCTTGGAATTTTTTTTAAAAAAAATGGTGTTTTAACGAATCAATCACAGGTAAAAACAAGGTAAATAAAAGTATAGTTAAGAGGATTTTTTCTCTTTTGTATCATACTAGCAAACACGGCCTGGTGTTGTGTATGTCAATCAGAAAATACTTGCTAACAGCTTATGTTGAATGTTGCAATATCGGTACGAAAGAAAATTTGTAAAAAATATTACTTGGAAAAAAAATCACAAAATATTTTTGACACAAATTTACCTAACACTCTTTCCATCCAACTTTAGTTATCTATTAGTTGCTATTTTTTCTTGTCCAAAATTAAGAGTCTGTTTATCAAGAAATCGAAGAATCCACTAATTACTTGCTTTGAAATGTTATGGAAACATACAAAATAAAACGAATTTATCTTGTAATGCATATTAAGCCTAGTAATTTAATGCGCGACGTTATTTTGTATCTTGGACATCTGATTGCTGAAGGAAATTAGTTGACTTTTATTTTTTTCTAAACTACCATTTGCCGTGTGGGTCATATTTTCTGAGTGAATTCGCGTTTACCTTTATTTGCTTCCCTCTTAATTTATCGGAACACTCCTTAACACTATGTCAGCCCCAATATCTAATTCAGGGTGCCCAACAAAGGATTCCCTCATTTTAAAATTAAATAACTCAGCAACGGAGATCGATAGAAGAATTAAACCAATGGTATGATTAGTCCGAGAGCAGTAAAAAATCTCATACAGAAGTTTCAAAATTAGTTACAAAGGTCGCCGATAGATGGCGCTGTACGTTGTAATCGCAGTTCTGAGTCCGAGAAGAAAGCTATAAACTGTCCTTTGAACTCTCCACGAAAAATGAACATTTTGAATCGATTGCTTTCAAAGGACAGTTTATAGCTTTCTTCTCGAACTCTGAACTGCGATTATGACTGGTACAGCGCTACCTGTCGGCAACATTTGCAACTAATTTTGAAACTTCTGTATGAGATTTTTATGGCTCTCAGACTAAGAATACCGTTGGTTTCATTCTTCTATCGATATCCGTTGCTGAGTTATTTAATTTTAAAATGAGGGAGTGTTATTTTGGACACCCTGTAGATACGCATACGATCTCCATCTTTTATCTGTTTCTAACGCATTATAATTTAATGACACGGTCAAAAACATGTTTTTGCTAGTTATTTCATTTTTTTGTTAAATTATCGAAAGTATTGTAGTGTTCTTTATTTTTCTTACAGAACACTCATTCACATTCTCGTTAGGACTAATTTTTATAGTTATAAAGGAGAAATTATCAAAACCAGATGAACCCATCATAGAATAGATTTTATATCCGTGTTGTACGTTGTGTCCATTTAAGGATTAAAATTATTGCGATTAACGGAGGTTTGATTGACCATAAATTAATGTTGTAATTGAAGGTTACGCACATAAGATAAAGAAACTGTCGCGCCTGTAAATAAATTTGTTTCAGTAAGATAAAAGGAAAACGAATGTAACGATCTAGTCTTACCATTTTCAGCCAGGGTACGTGGAGGTTGCGCATTAACTACGATCAGTGGCGGATTTCCGCACAGGTGTTAGAGGCGGCCACCTCGTGCCTCGAGACGCTAAGGGGGCCTCAAAATCTATGCTAGAAACATCGCTGTGCTAAGCCGACGGCGAACTTACGATGTTGCAGTCTTGTTTCTAGTATAATCCTCTCCTTACTGAAAAGTTTCTCCCTCTTTGCTTTAAAAAATTAATGAGGGAACGAATACAGCCAAACGAAACATTGGGGGAAATAAGTCTCTTAATAAATAAATTAAATACATTGCTTAGATTGCAGTTCATCGATAACTATTGGAAGATTCAATTTTTTTAAAAAGTATCATTTGTGGCAAAACCTTCATAATGTAGCTTCTCTTAGAGTGTAAGTAAAATTCACATCACTGCAATGCAGATATCTTTCTGAATTTTATTGGTATTCAACTGGAATTTTCATATCAATTGCCCTAAGTATCTGGCTTTGAAGTTTTGAAACAAAATTTACGCTATGTCCCGCACATGCGCAGTAAAAAATTATTTACTGCAAATACTCATATTTACTCTAATATTCATAGTATGAACTTCAAATTTTAATGGGACACTTCTGTAAAACATTTTCAAGTATTCTGTAAGCTTTGTATTATTTGATGGAAAACTCTGCCTGTTATAAGCAAAAAAACATGCTGGAAAACTTAAGATTTTTTAAGAAAATCTTTATAACTTCCAGAATATACTTGTTACTTTTACGAAAATGCATGTAAGCAATGTACTTATTAAACTAAACCATTGATGAAATTTGTAAATCATTATCAGCTTTCTGTGGAACGGGGGTAGCCCAGATTTTTTTCTTCTTTATCAATTTCTGGTCAGTCCTCT
The DNA here is from genome assembly GCA_013235015.1 of Araneus ventricosus. NCBI lineage: Eukaryota > Metazoa > Arthropoda > Arachnida > Araneae > Araneidae > Araneus > Araneus ventricosus. Next base: position 4,272 of record BGPR01003847.1, read on the forward strand.
AAATGCCATCGTGACCGAATCTTTCCTGTAAGCTGAGAGTTGAAGCCTCTTCTTTACATGATTGAAGTTCTAGGAAAATCCTTTCAGCCTTTTAGGATATATTTGAAAAAAATGCGCAAATCCAAAAGTGTTCACATGATTCTTTTCACCCTCCTATACTTTTGATTAGTTATATTATATTTGAAAGTCATTGCTTTATTTTACGATTCACATTTTCATTTTTTTACAAGAGAACTTTCTTCTAAAAAAGGTCTCTTTAGAACGATGAAAATGGTTTTAATGATTTACTTTGTAGAGCTTAAACTAGATAACATTTTTAAAAAATTATCTTAATTCATTTCAAAGTGCTGTTAAAAAAAAATTCGGGAGGATACTTGTATTATTTCCCTCCTTTTTTGCCTGTATTGTTATTAAAATATACCATTCTGTCCTTTACGACAGAGTTGATAAGAGTTGACATTGTTCATTCAAGATCGAAATTTAGAAGAAATGTAAAATTGTTCTTGGTAAAATTCATTATAGTTTATAAATATAAGTTGGTGATTTATGAGCTCATTTCTCCTTTTTAACTGAATAAGTTTCCTTTATTAAACGTAAGTAAAGAAAAAAATATTTATTAAAGACAATTTTGAAATGTTTTTCCTATTTAATATAAAATTTGAATGCTTGGGCACTGTTATGTCCAACTCATCTAGATAGATGCAAAAACTAAAAGAAATCACTACTATTTAATTATTTTATATTATCAAACGAAAAATATATCTGTTTGGAGTAAAATGAAAAAGTTAAAGGGAAGCAAAGGAATTTTAATTTCTTTATCTATTTGATATAGTATACATATAATGTTATGAAAAATGACATAGCATATAGACTTTAACAAGGCTAAAGTACACTATTTGATCAAAAGTATCCGGGCACTTTAGGATATTCATATTTCTTAGAATTTCTCCGGAAAGGCTAAACCAACTGCCCTGTAACTTCTACCATGTAAAGAATAGACTCTAACTCACATTTTACAGTAAATATTCGGTCACGAGGGCAATTAGGGGGGAGGGCACCAAAAAGGGATGAAGGCGAAAATGGAGTTTGACCCATCCTGTTTCACAGAAAGCTGATAACACGATGTAACTTTCATCAATAGTTACGTTTGATGTGCATAATGTTTACATGCATTTTCGTAAACACAGTGCAAATATTCTGGAAGATATAGTGGCTTTCTTAAAAAATCCCAAATTTTCCCGCCTGTATCTTGCTTATAAAATGCAGAGTTTTTCACCAAATTATACAAAACTTACAGAAAACGTGACAATATCTTAGAGAAACATTGCGTAAAAATTTGGAATAAATACTTTGAATATGAAAGAAAATATGAGTATTTGTAGTAAATAAATGTTTACTGCGCATGTGCGAGATATAGCGTAATGTTTCTTTCAGAGGTTCAAAGCCAGATATGTAGGACAACTTATATAAAAATTCCAGTCGAATACCATTAAGATTTAGAAAGATATCGGCATTACAGTCAACAAAATTTCTGCTTCTTTCTAAGAGAAACAAAATGATGAGGGTGTATCCACAAACTAATATTTTTAAACTTGAATTTTCGAATAATTTTATAGAATTTTACAAAGATAGAATGTGCTGAGTACCCAGAAATACTTATAAATAAAATTCATAATTTAAATTGCAGTTCGACGATTTTTATCTGAAGATTCAAATTAAAAAATATTAGTTTGTGGATAAACCCTCATAATTTTGTTTCTCTTAGAAAGAAGCAGAAATTCTTTTCACTCCAATGCCGATATCTTTCTAAATCTGAATGGTATTCGACTGGAATTTTCATATAAGTTATCCTACATAACTGGCTTTGAAGCTGTGAAAGAAAAATTACGCTATATCTCGCACATGCGCAGTAAACATTTATTTACTACAAATGCTTATATTTTCTCTAATATTAAAAGTATTTATCCCAAATTTTTACGCAATGCTTCTCTAACATATTGTCACCTTTTCTGCAATTTTCATAAAATTTGGTGGGAAACTCTGCATGTTATAAGCAAAAAACAAGCGGGAAAATTCGGAATTTTTTAAAGAAAACCTTTATATCTTCCCGAATATTTGTGCTGTGTTTACGAAAATGCATGTAAATATTCCGCACATCAAACATAACCATTCATGAAAGTTACATTGCGTTGTCAGCTTTCTGTGAAACAGGATGGGTCAAACTCCATTTTCGCGCCTTTTTTGTGGCCCCCCTAATTGTCCTCGTGACCGAATCTTCACTGTAAAATGTGACTTAGAGTCTATTCTTTACATAGTAGAAGTTCAAGGACAGTCGGTTTAACCTTTCCGGAGAAATTCTAAAAAATGTGAAAATCCGAAAGTGTCCGGATACTTTTGATCAGATAGTGTATATTCTTTGTAAAAATGAGGGAAAATAAATGCTAGAAATCACATAAATAACATAACAAGAATTAGCTTCAAACTGAATGACCAAGATAAACATATACCTAGAATTAAAAGCATAAGTAAGTTATTTTAAGTTACACATTTGTATCATCAATAGAATATTTTTAGGAGGGGGGCCTGAAAATAATTTTGCGCCTCGGGTCTCATATCGTTAAAATCCGCCACTGACTACGATAAAAGATGTATAGCCTCAGTGGCGAATCCAGGGGGTGGCTATCGAGCTGCAGCCCCCCCCCCAGAGCTAGACCAGAATTCTTTATTTTATTTAAAATCACTACAGCTGTTTTTTCTTAATCTCCCTTTAAAAAATGAAAACATTTCTTCCTGGCTTTTGACAGGCTCGAAATTTTTCCACTTTTGTACTCATCCCACCGTATTCGCAGCTTTGACACGGTCAAAAACATGTTTTTGCTAGTTATTTCATTATGTTTTTTGTTAAATTATCGGAAGTATTGTAATGTTCTTTATGATTCTTATTGTCAGGTGAATAAAGTCTGTAAAGTTAAACTGTTTTGGTTTACGTAAGCTATAAGATTTGACATTCGTCACGACGATACAAAACTTGCTATACCTGAGTCCTCCCCCCAGACCCAAATCCTGGATTTGCCACTGTATGGCCTACTATCTAAGCAGAATTTCTTCAAATTTGACTTCGTCCTTTTCTTAATTAGAAACAGAGGTGTAGCGGAGCCGGAGCGCACCGGAACACTGTTCCGGCACTGCTTTTTTCCCACGAGAAATAAATAAGAAAATATTGTGAAAACGTCCTTAAAACAGCGCCATTTTTGTCACCCAGGTTAGAGCATCCCTGCACTGCTTATTTTGAGACTACACCTCTGATTTGAAGGGAGATAGCAAATACGATAACTGAAGTTCGACAGAGGAAGTAATATTTTAAAATTCAGCCATTACGTTTGCTTACAAAATAGATTATTTTCTAAAAAAACTTTCTTACTATATAAATGCTGCTTATTCCTAGATATTTCTTGTTTTTTAGAAAATGCAGAGAAGAAGCTATTTCTTTTTTCTAAAATGAACGTGGTGTTAAGAGATAAGAACCATAGAAATTTATACAGTTTTGCAGCCTCAATTCATTTTTTTTCTTTGAGCACAAGGTTGAAACTTCAGAAAATATAACTTAAACTTCGTTTATTATGTTTATCATGTAAGGATTGTTAAAAATGTAAGGGTTTGTCGGATAGAATAAACATATGGAGAATAATATTTCTATGAAATTTGATGAAGTTTCACTCAGACAAGAAATCCAAGATCTCTTTCAGTGAGTCTACGAAAATATACCATGATGCTGTTGTTGGTAAACTTTGTATTTCCCGCGATTTGCCTCAAACGGACATAACAGTGTCTTTTAAAACACATGTATAAAGAACAGCAATAAGAAATGAAATAGTTCTTACGTCATTAAATTTGCTTTTTGACTTAACTCCTTGACCTAAGAATTTATTTGGCCTCTTAATTAGATAACACATCCCATTTGGAATATTTATTGTCATTTTAACCCTTATAATAAACGTAAAGGACACCTGGGATAACTAAGCGTGTCTAAGTGATTTTTTCTACTATAATTTAATTACAGATTTAAACATCAAAGATTCTGTAATTCGATGCAGGAGTCAGACACATCGTTGCTGCGAAGGGAATAATTTCCTTCTCTGGCTCTTGCTTTGACTTTACTGGGTTTCAAACAACGGGAATCTCAAATTGCTTTCAGACAAAAAATATTAGCCACTATGAGCAAATTTTAGGTAGACAATGATATGCGCCATTTTGTATTCTTTCCCCCGCAGTGGGATGCGGGGATTCAATGATCACCAATAACATACCCTTATTCGACTGATGTGTCTTTAATATATAAAAAATAAAAAAAAGACAAGTAAGTCTTTTTTACTGAAGGGCATTCATTCGTTATTACAGAAGTGAGAATAAAAAAGTCGAAAAGGAACAGAATTATGATGTTTTAGTGAGATTTTTTCCGCCTTTATTGAAATAATAATCCTTAACAGAACATATTTCCATCTTCAATATATTAATACTGTTTTTCTGCTAAATCCTTTTAGAGTGAAAATGGTGAAGAATCCGATAAAAATAAGAAACCTCTTAATCCAGTTCAGCCGAAGAAAGAAACTGGCGTACTAGATCCAAGTATCCGAGAAGTTCTTGAGTATCAAAAGTCTCAGCTAATAGCAGGTAAGTTAAGTCTTCCTACTTATGAGGCTATGCCCATTTTTACAGCAAAATATAAATGGAAGAATTTAATTCCACGAAATATAGGGTATGAATGTGCTATACATAAATGAATTCTTTGAAGATAATATTCTAGGTGTCCTGTCAAGACTATATTATCTTTAAAAAGTGAAAATTCTCTTTCACAGCACATAACAAATGACTCATGAGCCGTATTCCTACAACTCATACTTATCTAGAAAATTGTGAGAGTGAACATGAATTTTATTTCCCTAGAAATATAAGAATCTGCCAAACAAATGAGAATAAAATGCTTATTAATATCTACCATAATAAATTATATTTCATTACTCTTGAGTTTTATGAAATAATGCCTGTTTGTGTAAGCAAATGGTACCGTACAAAAGGCGAATCTTCGAATAGTAATCGTCGAACTGTAATTTAAATTGTGCGCTTAATTTATAATTATGCATGTGTATTGAGCATATTCAACATTTATACAATTCAATAAAACTACTCGAAGATTTTTAATTCAATTATGAACAAAACTTATTCGGTTTTTACAGAGCTCATCGCTTGTACTACATTCTAGTGTAATTACGAAAAAAAGCTTCTGCATAAAAATGGTATTTTGAACAAAAAAATACTTTATGTTCAGAATTGAATTTTGGCAGTGTTTTTAGTTAAACTAAAAAGAACTCAAACGAAATATTCAATTTTGCTTCAGAAATAAAAAAAATCTGCAAAAGTCCTCTTAGATAATGCCGTAGCGCCACCTATTGACGAAATTTTAATTATTTTTTGTTTTTATATTCCTCTTTTTTTCGGTTTTCACAGAGCGCATCACTTGTACTACATACTAGTCAAATCTTGTTTCGTTTGGAGCCATAAAACCAGTTCTAGGGCCTTCTGAATCGGCTAACTTTTATTACAACATCCCTGCACATACAAATACTACTACAATCGTTTGATAACTTGCTTAAGAATGTCAAACCTTGTATACAAGCAACGAAATAGGTCTGATCCCATCCCATGAATAGTTGAGGCAATATTCCTTTCAAGGGAAAATGGAAGGGAGCAAACACATTTTAAAATTTCTCTAATTAAATGATTGTCGATTTATTTAGACCATGTTCTAAATGTTGATTTTTGGATTACTTGCAAGGTTTTTCCAGTATTTTTCTTTCATACGAGAAGAATTTCCAGCCTGTTTCGAATTAGAATGGCGACCCGTACCTATCGATCTTTTTCTACTTGGGAATTTGAATGTCAAAAAAAGATTTTCTGAAACGCTTCTATTATAGAATAACGTACCAAGCTAGTTTTCATTAATGTACTAAACTTGTGTTGGTTAAGATGAAGGGTTCGTTGCTACTATGGCGCTAAAATTAGCTCATCCTTGAAATTCACTTGCACAGATTTATTTTAATTTTTATTTACTTAGAATTTATCTCTGAATAAAATAGCCATGTTTTCTTTCTTCCCATGAATCTAAGATTAAGTTTGTATATATGAATTTTGCTGTAGTAACAGTAACACTGACATCTCATGTAATTATTAGATTCTTCAGTATTAATAAACATAAAACATATCAGAATCCTTATGATTTAATTAGCATTTCCAAGTTAACCTTTCAAAGGACCATTTTTTTCTAGTCGTGGTATAATAAAATAACTTTGGGATTGAGATTATCAAGTCAAGACACTTCGTTTAGGTTTGAGATAAAAAACTAAGTTTTTGTTTCATCGAAAAATTTGGCGAGAACTCACGCCAATCTTAAAAATTTTATTTAAAAATTGATGAATTTGGTGGTAAGTATACTTACCACGGCCTTAAAAAGGATTAATATAGTTAATCAAATTTCACTTTGCTTAACACCATCAGTTACTTAATTGGTATATTTTATTTTTCGACTTATACTTACACTTAAATTTTTCGTCCAAAAATGGATTAACGATTTTTTTATTTATTTTTGAGTCGCGAATGGAAAAAGTTTTAAAAAACCTTGAATTACGCATAATTATAGCTTTCACATCGAAATTATAATTTCCATTTTAAAACGATATGATATATAAAATATCATCAAAAGATTATTCCAATACCGATTTAGCAAATATCCATATATACGGTAAACCGATTGCTCCGTTTTGATATAAATTACTAATTTATACGAGTTTTAAAATGAGAAAATATCACTTCAGATGTATTAATTTAATTCGGACAATTTTAAAATTATATTATTGTATTCCTTTTTAGAAAGCATTAATTTAACGACCATTTTTGGTTCATAACTGCAAAATTATGCTGAATTCAAATGATCAAGAATTTGTGACTTATTTCGAAACAATGTGCACTTAAAATGGTATTTAGTTAAATATTAATTTTAGTAAAGTTACTAGTAATATTTGGCATCAATAAGCATACAAATGAAAACATAAATCTTACTTTTTTTCTATTTATTCCTTATAGTCCCATCCAATTTTGTTTATTTATTCCTTAATGTCCCATCGTTCATACCATTCCTTTTTCGATCTTGCATTCTTCTCTCCAAAGGCTTTCTACATTCACCCTGTAATTTAGCTTGAGACTCAACGATGAATAATGACTTTCCAATATTATCATTCCTGTGGCGTGGAAGTTTGGAGAGTGTGGTGCTGACTCAGTTCATTATCACGATATCCGCATCTAATTATCCTCCTTTCTCACATGCAACGTCCTTTTCATTTGTGACGTCAGCAAATTCGCTAGTGTTTTGTGTTTACTTTTTCTCCCCAACAATGAGTGTTGAAATGCCTTTTTTTTAAGTGTTAAAAATAATATATGTCATTTTTGAACTATATGAACACACTCAACGTTGCCAGAACTGAAAGACAAGATTTTTATTTTTCTACATACAATTTTTGCTGTAAATTATAGGGCTCTGTCTAGTGTTTATGCATAGCATTTATTCGGATTGATTTCATACTTGTTATTTTCTGCGCATTTTTAATATCAGTGTGTGTCCCTAAATTTTTCACTATTAATAATTTTGTCCTATTAGTAGTCTAGGACCATTAGATTTTCTATTGATAATGCCATCATTTCTTCATTTACAAATTGAAAGCACTTCTTTTATGACTATATGTGTCATGTTGCTATCAGGGATTTTTTGGGTCTAGTTCAGTCGGTAATGTTTTCAATATTCATTGAAAAGTTCGGTTAAAGTAAATTATTTGATCTAAAAAATGTATGGCGTATCAACAAAGGTAATTGTCTGAGTTTTTATGTATTTTAAATAAACTGTTGTAGGTGCATTTTCAGATTCCCTGACGGGTCTCGGCCCGCTATTTACCAGTTTGTACCTACCTAACTGGTATAATAAACCTCGTGGTTATAGACATCAGAGGTATAGAGAAGCGCTCTGTCCTCCTTTATCTGCCAAAGAGGACATAATTGCAAAATTTCATCACTGAAGTATGACGCGCCTTCCTTCGAAATTGGCTGCGTGAAAGCACCTCTCTAATTTAAAATTCATAACTGTTTTGTGCAGATTTCTACAGAACCCTTAAAAAGTTTATTCTTATCTTTTAATTATTTTTGTTCATATTTATCATTTCATCTTTAATATAACAAAAGGCAGATTTGAGTAAATTTGTAGAAAATAATTGTTTTATGCTTATGGAAGAAGGGAAAAAATGTCAAAGCAAAATTAATGTGATAATTAATGGGGTTCCGCCTAAGATATCTTTATTCGACAAGGCTCGCATTTAATTATGAACTTCTGATGTCTTTATACGCTGATTGCCAAGAAAAATTTCAGAAAATCCAATTAAGCATACTTTCTTACTTGTCATGAATATTAAGCCATCCTTCCACCAAAAGAAGCACGCCCTTAGATTAAAGATTAATCCTTCTTTAGAGAACAACTTAATTAATCGCTGTAAGAATCTTTGTGCCAGTGATTCTCAACAAGTGCGGAAGAGTCCCCTTGGGGGGGGGGGGGCCGAGATAACAAGAAGGGAAGCGTGAAGACAAGAAAATTAAGACAAATTTTTTTAAAAAATAATAGCTGAAACCAAAATAAAAAGGTATAGATTCTGTTAATGCGAAAGTAATATGCCATCGTTAATTTTAAAATTCATTGAGAAGGGGTTGCATTAAGCAACGACAGCAAAAAAACTCCATCAGTAACCTAATGGGCTAAGGCATGATATGATTAAGAAACATGAATCGGAGAAATAAAATAATAGGCTCTATTTATAGTCTGTACTTTTCACAGCATTATTCAAAAACTGAAAAACTGATGTGTGCTTTAACAACTTGCTCGCCGCAGTCGGGTTGGCTGACAGAATTTTTCTTGGCTTTCCACCAAATGAAACACTAATGTTGGTCAATTTCCTTTGAAAATCATGCAGGAAAGCAACTTATATCGGAGCTATGCCAGACTTCGACCTCATATGCTACAAGCTCACTTAGACCAGACTCGTAGAAGATAAACAGACTCAAGGACTCCGTCAGATATGCTAAGCTAGACCAAGTGGGATTAGAACAACCATACAACATATGAAACATTGAAAGGCGCTAAATAGGAGTAAAAATGTATCAAAAGTAGTATCAAAAACTGCTGTAGGAATCTTTGATAAGAGAGAGGACTATTTTTTCCTGCAAAAGTAAATTATAAATAATGGATCGTGATTAAGAATACAGTGCGTTAGAATTCCAGATAGATCAATAACAGCCAAAGGCAAAAAATATAACATTAAAATGATCATAAGCTGCCCTCTGAGCCGTTAGCTGTTTTGATCTACTATCTATACAGTTTTAAAAATTTACTTTTCAAGTGAATAATTAGATCTTTATTGCATTTATTCAAGTCTCTGAAATCTTAAGAATATTTTATCCCTGGTAGTTTAAGAAATTATACATATAGACATGAATTACCTGCTTTCGAAGTCAATATGAGAAACGGAAAAATACGTGCAAAACGCTTAGAGGGTTAAAGTTTTCATTTCAGATTTTATAACTTATATTTAAATTAATATTTTGATTGCTCATTTAATAATGAGAGAGTAAGTACTTTTCATTACATTAAATAATTCTTACTATATTTAATATGATCTCAGATGTTTGAATTCCAGTTAACAACACCAGTAAACTATTTTTGAGACCATTCAAGAAACATTTTACTGATATCTCTAATACACACACTACCCTAATAGATTGCAGGTGTGAAGAGATTTGGAAAATCCATTGTATATGGTCTCAGTATAAGAAGTAACTAAATTTTAAACTGCATATACTCTACATAGGCTATGGTCCAGTTTTCTTTATAATGCGTAATCATTACTAAATATTTGTATCTGTTAAATCTATCCATATCACCATGCGTTAGGCGCAGCATTGTCACTTGCGCTATTAAACCAGAACCAACTTCGATCGATCTTATCTTTTTGTCTTTTATAGGCTGCAGCGTAAAGTCATTTCATTTACTGAAGATGATTATGCTGCGCATTTAAATGTTTACTTAGCCACACTCGTTTCAAAATATCCATTTCCGTCTTCACTAGGGTTGGGAAAAACCTACCGGTTTTATCCAAAAACCGGTTGTTTTGTTTCGGTTAATCGGTTTTTTCGGTTATTTTTTTGTCCCGATTATAACCAGTTATTTTTTTAAAATCCAATAACCGGGTAAAAAAACCGGATTGGAAGATAGGCTCGATTTTAGGTTCGATTAGACTAAAATTTACCAAGTTATGAAGCTTTGAATTTAATCACCTTAAACCAATCAACGACAACGGGTTCTTCGAGGCGTCTGTTGGTTAGCAGATTACTGAAAGAGTCTTTATGAATAGATAAATATTGTCCAATAGATTGATTTCCTGCAAAAACAATACTAATAAAAAATTTTGTTTACAAACGGCGTCTTTTTTTATTAAAAAGCCCCCGAAAACCGGTTATTTGGAGCGGTTATAACCGCCAGGTTAAACCGGAGGTGAAAAAACCCGAATAACTGAAAACCGGTATTTTTCGCAATAACCGCCATCCCTAGTCTTCACTATTAACATATTGATGATGGTATATTGGAAAAAGCTTATGAAGTTAATTCCCACATATTTTTAAAGCCATGTAATAAAATAAAATGATATCATTAATACCATTCTGCAATCCTAAATGCTGAACAATATATCACAATACTGAAACAATTCATTGGGATGCTATCCATGAACGGATAGCTAGGGGCATGTGACAGCATGAAAATGGCAAGCTTCGTACCCCGAACTAATGTGGCATTAGAGATGCCAACACTTTACCGTGGACAGCACGATCACCGAATCTATCGTCGGTTGAGCATGAGGCTGGTATTTTTTTGCTTCGTTACCAAAAAATGCTTCATTACCATTATTTTTACTTATTCCGTATTCATTTTCGGCATCATAAGGCACGTCTGCCAGTGCATCTGAATAAATTTCTGTTTTGGATTAACCCTCTGACTGCCGAATTTTTTTTTAATTACTACATATTTAAATGCAACGTTTATCCAAATAGCGTTGAACCAACGAATTGCTATTTACATACAAGGCTTTATTAGTATAATGTGATTCAACGTTTCAAAAGTACTAAGTAAACTCATTACCTTCGAAAATAGCAAGATGCACAGAAAATATGCTTACTTCGAACCCGCGGAAATCGCGGGATAAGCAGTCAGAGGGTTAGCAGAATCGGTCTTTCATTTTTGGTTGCTTTTTTTTCGTTGAAAAACATCTGATATGTAATAACGTTTCAGAATAAACATAATAATAAACGTTTCTCTAAAAGCATATACATATAAAGATTGTTATCATTCACCTTATTACAGAATATTTAATATAATTTTTTTGTTTTTTTTTGCAAGTTACTGAATGAATTGTCAAAAGACGCGAACTGGCGACTACTGTCAACAACAGTGGGTGAAGTTTAAGAGAGTTTAATCTTAAATGGGCCGTTCACCGTTGTTCCACTTTGGAATTTTTGGAACACGGGAAGGAAACACCAATCGTCAGTTTTAAAAACCGAGGAAAATTGGCATAGAGGAATGGAAGTGGTGGAATTCCGAATAGTTTGAAGTCTGATTGGAATAGCCGTATGGCCTTTTGAGGACCTCGCTGCGAGGCTAGCGGCAAAACAAAGGATCTGCCTACATTGAGACCTCGCGTCGAGGCTAGAAATGAAACTCGAAATCCCCCTTTTGGGGGCGGAGGAGAGTGGGTAGAAAGAATTCTGCGATTTTAAACCTTGTCTCAAAACAAACTTTGAGACAAGGTTTAAAAACTAATTTTTCGACTAAAATGAGTGGAATAGTAACCAATTGTTTGGACAAATGACTTAGCTTTTCTTTCTCGTGAATGCCCAGCTTATAGAAATAAGTTTCAAGTCCCAGATGAACAAATATGGACAGCACATTCGAAATAACACTGAAGTGCAATACCGTTTAATTATGGAAACGTTAAAAAATAACTTAGCAGCTTCATGGTCAAATTCAGAAAGTGATTTCCCTACAGAGTGATAAACATTTATTTTAGGTGATAACTATTTTACGTGATTACGTGACGGGAAGTTGTAATAGGTTTTAACACTAAATGATTCAAGTCATGCTAATTAAAACCTTCTCGGGACGCTAGATAGTCAAAGCCTCTTAGTTGATCAAAGCCGTTATTTTCATTAGGGACAAAACTAACTGTAGATGAAGACCTTCATGGAAACAGATTTCAAGGGAGTGTTTCTATTCTGCTTCTTGATAACACACCTATTTTTTTGCCCTTTTTTCTTTATATTTTTCATAATAATAGCAGTGACTCAAGCACTTACTTGGAAGAATGCCACAATTTTTTCTCGATATTTAATGCTGTACTAATGACATGTATCAGAAAGAGTAAAAATACATTCGATTCTATGCTGGCTTCAATAAAGTAAAGAGATTTTCCAACTGGGATTCTTACATTTATACTTGTTTTAGAAAGAGCAGAAATTATTAGAAATTATCATTTCCATCCAAAATCTCATTATAGGTACAATATAAAAAACAAAATATTTATGTATTAGTAAATTAGTTATTTTATCATGCAGGGTGGTCATAAATTATTGAACCCATTTCAAAAATTAATAAAAAAAAACTCTAACAATGTTAAAACTTCGGGTTTTTTTAAATGAGAGAGCAAATAAAAAAGTTTTTTCGGATAGGTGGCGTACCATTACGGCGTTCGAAATTTGCTACAACGAGAGATTTCCGTACACAATGGATACGGATCAGCAGAAGCGGATGCGTGTTTTCTGGTTTCCTTTTCTGACGTTAAAACGTCTTACCGCTAGTTACAGTGACAGTCGGTCGAACTTTCTTGTGTGACAAAATACCGTCAGATTTGAATCGCTAATAACTACGAGACTAATAATGCGAAAAGAATGGTTGACCCCACAACGGATAGATCATATCTGTAAGAGTTTGTCGCATCGTATTTGTTTTGCCTGTGACGTCATCGTACCAGTGTAGGCGCATGCGCGTGATTGTTATGAATTAGTTTTATGTAAGGTTATAAATAAGTGTAGCGTGGAAACGCGTTTAGCTAGGGGGTTGATTCTGGTGTCATTTTAAAGAGCTTGAGGAGTATTACTAGGACCCAAAGTGAGACAATAAAAATATTTATCAGAATATAAGTAAAAATCGGTATTAAATTTAAAATTTCAAACTCCGCATGTTTTTTTTTATTATAACATGCAGAGTTTTCTTTCGAATTGTACGAAACTTACAGAATACTTGACAATACGTAAAAGAAACATTGTATTAAAATTTGAATATTACGGGAAATATGAGCATTTGTAGTAAATGATGTTTTACTGCGCATACGCGAAATGTAGTTCTATATACTATCAACAGATGGCGCCATCAAAAGCTACTCTAAATAAAACACAAGAAAGACGCAGTTCGGGTCAGAACTGTAGATTTTTCGAGAAAACATTGGGATAAAATCATAAAAGAAGTATATTGTATTAATGTGTAATTTAATTATCAGTCTCTTTAATACAATATATACACAGAGTGGTATAATGGTTACAGAATAGATAAATCACAAGTTTATTGCATGTAGCAAGGGTCTGTGGTAGCTTGTGATTTATCTATTCTGTAACCATTATACTACTCTGTGTAAATAGTGTATTAAAGAGTTTGATAATTGAATTACATATTAATACGAAACACTTGTTTTATGATTTTTTCCCGACGTTTTCACGAAAAATCTACGGTGCGGACCCGAACTGCGCCTTTCTTATGTTTTTTTCTTGAATATTTCGAAAACTATCCAGTTCTCGAATTACTATTGATTTAACAAATTAAAGAGCTTAAAATTCTCTATAAATAAATGCTTTTATTTTTCTTCTAGCTGTAATAGTTTTGCATATAATGGCTCTCAAAAATGGGAGATGTCCAATAAATTACAACCACCTAGACCACCGTAACGGCTCGTGACCTATCTGAAGAAAAAAAAACTTTTAAAATGCGCTCTCATTAAAAAAACCGTAGTTATAGCATTTGTTTTTTTATTAATTTTTGAATGGGTCCAATAATTTATGCCCACCTGTATTTTAAAATATGACTCAATTTTTTAAATTCTCCTTCCATCTAAAATGCTCTGTTTGAAAGTTTTTTCCACCAAAATGGGCTGCAGTTGTATATATTTGTTCTAAGTGCTTTTTCAATTAGGAATGACTCGAAAAATGATTTCTATTGAGAAAAATCATGTTAAGTGCCTATTTTTATTAAACTTATTAATAATTAATATAGGAAGTTGTTTAAAATTACAATCTTACCTTCATACCAATAGTTCTTAAAATCTTACCATGCATAGAATCTTTGTTTTGGAAAAGCTTTCTTAGTTGGTGACTACATATTTTAGACTGAACAAGGATTTGAATTTCATTAATTTTTATTACCTTCGAAGTGTTTGATTTTTTTCATTAAAATATTAGAAAATCTACCATTAAATGTTTTAAGAAGGGTAACATTTTACTACAATTGCAAAATTTTAATTTTTAGGCAGAGACGAGGTTCAGTGGACATTGATACGTGTGACATTACACAGGATCACTTTTTTTAAAAATTCATTGTACAGTCATTTTACAACAGTGGAATAATTTTTTAAAAACATGCTTCAAAACTTAGTCTGCAACGATCATGCTAACTTTGTATCAGAACTGCAATTTCTGATCTAAAGTCATATATTCTATAATTAAACAACCAAATAGGAGAAGCATCTTTTGAGAATGTTCTTGAGTACTATAAGGAGCCATTTTGTGAGTTTTTTTCATGAGTTATCGAATAACTCACTTGAATTTCTTCAAATACACATCATTAAGTAAGCGCATAATTTTTGAAGATATTAAGTCACGTCAAGTTGGCTTAAAAGTTGCATTTAAGCTTGTTATTTAATTGGTGATATGTTTTAAAGCATCGAATTTGACGTATATAAGTTTGAGAAACATATTATGTCAATACTCAGTTATGATTTTCAATACGTATTTTTTTTCAGTGCTGTATTTTCATATTAAATGTTTTTCAAGACTTATTTTCATAGAGTATTTTGATGATTTGCATCAGCTGTAGAATATTATATTATTTCAATTGTGCAGTTAATTAAAATATAGAGAAAAAGTTTGAAGAGAAAACTATTTTGCTATCACCTGAATGATTTATATCATAACCACGAGCAAGTTTAAATTAGATGTGATCCAATCAGATATACAGGGTATCCGAGAATTGTTGAACCCATTTCAAAAATTAATTTAAAAAACTAATAACATTACAACTAACGTTTTTTTAATGAGATTTTTTTGATTGAGAGATTTTAATTTTTTAAGTATTTTATTCAGATAGGTAACGCGCCTATAGGTAACGTAAATTATCCCATTTTTGGGAGCCATTATCTGCGAAAATATTAAAGCTAGAAGAAAAATAAATCATGTATTTATAGGGAATTTTACGCTTTTTACTTTGTTAAATCAACTGTAATTCGAAAATTGAATAGTTTTCGAGATAATCAAGGAAAATTAAAAACGGAAACCAGAAAACGCGCATCGGCTTCTGCTGATCGAAAGCCATTGTGTATGGAAATCTCTCACTGTAGCAAATTTCGAACGCCGTAATGGTACGCCACCTATCTGAAATTTTTTTTTGTATCTGCTGTCTTATTTGAAAAAACTGCAGTTGTAACATTATTATTTTTTTATTAATTTTTGAAATGGGTCCAACAATTCTCAGACACCCTGTATTTTGTGCTTACTAAAACAAAAATTCAACTGTAGATCAGTGTCCCAAACTTAAAACAAATTTCCTAAATTTATAAACCTCTTAACTCATAGCGGTTAATTAACATGTGAATTGTAAGACACACACTTTCAAATAGCTTCATGTATTTCACCCTAACGCTAATTGTCGCATTTCTTTTTCTTGAGAACTATTTTTTTAAAGTGTTAAAAAAAAAACAAGATTTAGATTTCTTATCCCATGTTTTAGAAGAAACGTATTTTTATAAATTTACTAATTCTTTCTAGTTGAAAAGTGGTTTTATATTCATCTAATGTATATTCTCTCGGCATGCACTTTGGATTACTTGGTGTTTACTTTATTACACAGCTTCTGTGAAACTTAATACCATGTTATTTTTTTAAGCTTAATCTCAGAAAATTTAATTATGTATAGTAGTTATTATGATATTTAAAATATGCCATATCATGTTTTAGTATACGTTTTTTCCCCTTTAAAACAAAATTTTCGTCTTGCATTTTCTGTTTGATTGCCACATTTAACTATAATGCGCACTTTCTTTAAGAATGGATCTAAATTTTAGCTTTAGAAGAAGTAGCAGTTTGAAAAGAAATATTCAATTCACCGCTTTCGTTTTCAGGTCTCCAACATTCCTTGAACATTGGACAAGCAAAATTTGGAACGGCCCCTGCCCACTATGTGCCAGTGCAAGTAAACAAGAACCAGAATGTTCAAAATTTCCAGTCTCGCTGGACTCAGGATTCTGGTTCCCGGGTACATGATACAGAACAGCAGATAGCAGTTCCTCATGCCACATCATCCCTGCCAGGATTAACTAGTTGCTTCTTAGAATTAGAGCAGACTTGCCGGAGAACGACTCTAGGACCCATTAGAATAGGAAGGACACTATCAGGTAAAAATTTTAATTGCATTCATTAAGTACTAAGATTTTATTGGTGATCTTTCTGCTTAGACAACTTGATAAGAAAACCTACAAGGTCGTATGAAAGGGTTCCGACAAATTTTAAAGGTATGTCAGGCATAATAACCTGGATGATTCGATGTATGAGGGGGTCTGTTTTGGTTGGTTCACAGTTCCCAAATTATTGTCTGTTGTGGTCCTCTCTTTCAAGAACACCTTATATCGAAAGATGGGACAGGGTAGAATAGAACACATGCTGAAAAATCTGGCTTTGCAACACTGCGTTGCAAACATAAACGTTCGAATCCATTTGTTGGCGGTATAATCTTCTGCCCCCAGTCTCTGAAGATTAGAAAGGTGGATAGACACCTCGTGTAACTCTCATAATACTCTGGTTTGTGGCACACCAATATAACGCCGGATTCACATACTTGGGAAAGAATTGCTTTGACGACAGCTTCTTCTGCAGCAGGTATGAATGGTGTTCTATTCCGCCACCATGAGTGTCAAATGTGAAGGATCCAGT
This sequence comes from Araneus ventricosus, assembly GCA_013235015.1. Classification (NCBI taxonomy): domain Eukaryota; kingdom Metazoa; phylum Arthropoda; class Arachnida; order Araneae; family Araneidae; genus Araneus; species Araneus ventricosus. The sequence continues at coordinate 21,657 of BGPR01003847.1, forward strand.
CTCACAGAACTTTTCCGGTGCAAACATTCAAACAGACACGTGTCTGTTCGGCAACCTTTCACATTACAAAAACACAGCTGTTCACCCAAAGTCAGGTCTTAAAGAACTGTAAATGGTGCCCCTCTTCGGTGGGCAATGTGCTGCGCCCATCACCTCTACCTCGAAAGGTACAGCTGCTCACTCATTTCCATTAGCATACACAGAATGCATGTCTGCTATCTCAGCATTGCTACACAGCCTAATCCTACTTTCGTTACGCTTTTAACTGGAAAAATAAAGGATTATGTGCCCAATTCAATTTAGGTCAGACAACGTTGTCTAGCGTACATATTACTTTTCCGTCTAAATTTTTCTTTAAAAACATTTGTTTCGGTTTGCCTATCCTACCCTTAACGATTCTCGGAACCCTTTCGAATCACCCTGCATAATTTTCAGCCATGTCAGTCAGTGTGCATTTGCTTTTAATTTAATATTTTATATCATTTATGGTTTAAAAGTCATTGGAAAAAGTATCAAATTTGGTAGTTTCGCTTGCATTTTTTTTCTCTGTTGAATATTTAAATGTTGATAATTTTAATTTCTTTCCTGTCAGGAAATGCATCCAAGAAATATTTATAAATAAGATAATAACTAATATAAATAATATTCACAAACAAGAAATGTTTATACTTTCTAATTAATCATAACCTAACTGCAATGATTAGATTATTTAATTATGAACAAAGTGAAAAAGTAAGATGTATAATGTTTTCTTTTTATTTCCAGATTCTATTTGCCATGACAACAAACTTCGGAAAATAGGTTCAAATCAATAAATTTACTGTATATATTGGGAAAAAACTGTAAATTGATAAATGGAAGTCTAACCTCGCATAAAACATAGAAAAAGTTTAGAAGAGAAGGCACAGTATATTTATGTAATTTAAATACAAGTTGTGCCTTTGTATTATTTTTATTGTACAAAGTTCAATACATTTTTAATTAATTTATGAAAACCAGAGAAATCAAATCTTCTAATGACACTTCATCTTATCGTGGTTTTAATTTGAAATTTCAGGCTTTCCTCAATTCACTGATTAATCATGCAATGATTGCCAAGCAGATTATTATAGCTGTTAAGGCTATAAAGAAATCAGTAAAGCCAAAAACTTAGGCACATCCATGTGTTAATTCTTCATAGGAATGTTTACGATTTCAGTGAATTTTGTATAGTTCTCCTTGCTCTGCTCTGTAACAACTTAATAAGAATTGTTATAACAAAAATTATTGGAAATAAACTTTCTTTGATTTTACTTTCTTTTCATTGTGTTATTTTTAATATATGTTTAGTTCATATTATGTTTTTGAACACTACATTATTGAAAATCGTGCATACACAAATTATCATTCAAAGTTACGTTTCAGAGAAAATGCAGTTTTATGCATAATTATGGAGAACGTAAACTCTCAATTAGAATTTTTGTTTTTGAATAAATATTATATTTAATTCACAAGACTATCTAAAGATATATTTCAGAAATAATCATTTGAAGAAGCCATACTTCTCCATAAGAATCTTTACTGAAGTGACCAGATTTCCCGAACTTCAATTGGGATGCTCTACGTACTTGTTCCAAAACATACAAAATAAAAGCAATTATTAAAAAAATTTGCAAAAAGAAAGCAAGGTGAGATAATGAAATATAGAGAATATATTTGACTATTTCTTACATCATTTTTTCTTCAGATTGATTTGTTATCATTGGTTATATCTACTGTGCATTCCTTTCAAATATGAACTGGTTTCAAGAAGTATTTTTTTTCCAAAAGATATGTAGAATCAGTAATTTCACATCTTACTGAGTTTGTTTCACTTCTCCAGATATTTTTCATGTGAGAAAATACTCTTTTGGTATGTGCATTAGTTCTAAATAAACTAAAGAACATACGAAGTGCTATTTATTTCTGAATCCAGTCTGTCAGTTTTCTTGATGTAAGAGAAATCCTATTGAAATTTAACATTGAAAACACAGTTGAGCTTTTTTTCTAAAGACATTACGAATGGAATTAAACGAAATGCTCATAATTCTAATTTAAAAGCCACAAAAAATTACCATTTCCTTAACTTGGCTGGTATATCCTCTATGTTTTAATAGAAATCTAATTCTCTGCCTCCTGCTTCCATACTATTTAAACCACAAACCGTGAAAAAAGTATTATCCATAACAGTGATATCTAACTGCAATGATGAAAACAAAATTCCTCCTAGAAAAATAAACATTTTTGCAGTAAATAGTACTTCAAAGGATAGACGAATTATTTGCTTCTCCCCACCTTCGACCTACTTTCCACTTCTGTCATTGAGCGTAGACATTAAAATAATTTTTTTCTTCTTTCCTTTCACACATGCTATGAAAAACAGAGTTTAGTTGGAGAGGAAAAACTTATCTTCCTTTCTCTTACTAAATAAGGGTAACCATACTCCTAAGTATTGTAAAACTTGGCAACCAACATTATCTTCAGAAACTAAGTTTTAAAAAATATTTACTTGTAAGTGAAAATTAGGGCTGAAAACCCAGACTGTCCCTGCTAATCAAGGACTTGATCACTATTATCATTCAGATTCTGTATTCTATATCATTTCTAGCTGAGTCAATGCCTAAGAATAGTTGATCATCATCGTATTAAACTCTATTTGTGGCGTTTTGTTGATTGTTATTGATTCCTGTTTGTTTAAAACTGTATCTCTCCACCGAAAGCAATTCTATTTCGTGACGATCAATACGTAATAAATATTAAGTTGCTCATTAAATACTTTATTTTTGTAATACTTTATTTTTTGCAATAAGCGTGCTTCAAGGTCATTTCATGAACTGAGGCAGTATCCATCACGGAAAGGATCATTTAATGCTATTGAAAACATTAATCTTCCCTGAATTAATATCTTATTATCAAATCAATATGTTTACTGCAACGTCTTTAGTCACGAAAAAACATTTTGGAACATTTCTGTTGTTTTGAAGACGATGTCGTGCCTTAGCTTTGCTTTTGTTATTGGATGACATTTGTTAGGAAGCTTTTATTTTCTCACGGACAGTAGTTCTCTTCCATTACGATTAAAGTTCATCTTACATAATTACATAATTTAGCATCGATTGAACTGAAATTATTACTTATATTATTACGGTACATACAACTTTTTTTTTCTCTGTCTTTTCCCTGTGTCAATAATACATCGAGGCTTGTCTGAATTTTTCTGAATACTTAGGCTGTGAGTGTAATTCCCTACAAAGAAAGATGTAAGTCCAAAAATTTTTCACACTTAATTTAGTTTTATGAAATGCAACATCTGTTCTTCGAATTTCAATATGACATATTAAGTCTTTATCGTATTGTAAGGACAGGCCTTTATAGTGCACTAACCTCAGTTTTCATACAACAGTATTACTTCTATGTGCCACAAATATTTAATTTCAGGGAATAAATTCTATATGAAGAACATTTATAACTAGATAGCATAGCGCACAAAGTATGGTAATGAAATAGAAAGCAAAATGAGATTTCTCTTATTCGTGATGTACCTTTTTAAATTCTCATTTATTCATTGATTAGCAAGTATTCATTTCAGAGCGATCTCATTGCATAAGATCAGAAATTGTCATGAAATGTGCATTAATTTAATCAAACTTTACTATATATTAACCCCTTTTTGGTCGAATTTTTTTCGAATTTCCGACCCGAAAAACATTTTTTTAATAGCTGAAAATTAATATACGTTCTATCCTGAATTCGAAGATACAAAATATTTTTGTCAGTAATCAGTTTTTGCTTGACCTACTGGTGGCCATCTTGCAATGTACCCAAGTTTTAAATTTAAAAAAATACTCTCTGATAACATATTTTTTCAAATCTATTGCTTTTAATTATTTAAGATAAATATCTGCATGAAAAGAATTATTAATGATATGTAAAAAATGCTTTTTAAATGGTTTTACAACCTTGCCGTGAAAACATCTTTACAATCTTTCTTGATTATCAGAGCGTAAAAACCACATTGAAATCATTTATTGTCAATTATTTTATTGCTTATTCAGAAATACAAAAACTAATCGCGGAATATAACGAGACGCGTAAATAGCGACGAATTCACTTTCAATGATACAATTTTTATCATTGTCAAATGACATGCGATACTGACCGTACGGGCACAAAAAAGCCGAACATGTGATATGCGGCGTTGACCAAGAAGGGGGTAAGTTCACTTCATACATATTTTTTTTTTCATTTTTTTCTTTACTAATAGCGTAATTTTCGATTTCCAAGAATTTTTACTAATAATAAAGGAAACTGTGGTTGTGTGTTCGCGCTCTACAGGGCAGACCTCTGGACTTTAAGCCGCGAAATTCGGCACAAACATACTTTGGAGGGTGAGAATGTGCGAGAGAAATTTTGGCGTTTTCCTAGATTACTTCGAAAAATATTATGGCCCAAAAAATATTTTTACGTCATCTGAAAATCAAAAAAAATTATCTTTTCTATGATACCAATTTTGTAAAACTCAGCTCCATGAAACAAGCTCACTGAAACTGTCTTCCGTTTGAATAGTTGATTATCACGATAAGTGATTGATAAGTTTCATCATAAATTCATGCTAAATTATTTCAGTTGTTAGGACATATAACTGCTACTATTATAAAAGATGGAATAAAATGTAAAATCAAAAATAAATTACACTAATGTTATTAAGTTAATTCGGATTGTTTGACTCTTAAGCTAACCCAAGACCTTAACATTTTGATGCGATAGCTCAGTTAAATTAAAATGGACATGGACTATATTTCTTTTTTAATCATTTTATTTTAAAACTCAACATAGGTATATAAAAGAGAGACTGTGACTAAAATAGTAGTTAATAATATAGTAATCAAACAGTGGAAATAAACCACATTTTTAAGACTATACGATCTCGCTTAATAGGAGATACAAATATAGTTGCTGCACAAGACCTCGCTTGGTAGGAGGTCCAGCTGTCATCAATTTTTAGCTAGAACTGGGGGTTTGTCTCCTCTCCACCCCTAGGGGAATGGCGCTGCAAGAGAGACTAAACATCATTATTAATGAAAACTTCTTTGCTAGAAAATTTGTTATGGGGTATAACAGTAGGGGGTGCTCAAAAATAAAAAAAATAATAATAATGGGGTGGGAGGAAATAAAGGTGGGAACCGCTAATCTAAATAAAAACTAATGTACAGGTTTCACTAACTGCCTTTTATTTATGATCCCTCATTATTTCCCCATCTATTAAATAAAGAAGCGAAGATCATCTATCGATTTCCTTTTAAAAACTCTTTCATTTAGGCACCTTATTAAGAGGATAAAAGTATTTTCCATTATTGAAATTTTTTAAATGAATGCACAGGCGGCGAATTTATGCCGTACTTTGACTATGAATTAAAAGCTCAAGAGCGAAAGGAAAGCAAAAAGTAAGCTTACTGTAGCATTTTTTAATAGCATGGTAATAGATTTATGAGTTTCCTAAATGCGAAGATTTTTTTTTGTTTATATCTCTAATAAGAATGGATTCACCTTTTGACAGAATGATCATACTAGCTGATGCCCGCGACTTCGTCCGCTTAATAAACTATTGGTACCTTATAGTGCTCAGCATAAAAATACTTTCCCGTCTAATAGTTTCAATGTAAAAATAATTTCTTTTACATAAAATATTATAATTAACTATATTCTGCAAGGAATCTATAATCCATTAATCACGACAATTTATATATCCATAATTGTAGATTTAGTTAGAATATCCAACTTTATTGTCCGGGTTAAGAAGATTTTGAGAACCAGAATTTGCAAAAAAAAAAAAACAAAAAAAAAACTAAAATTATTCCAGATAATCAACATCGAATCAAACGCGAAAGAATTAGAAAGTATTCGTAGAAGAACACAGAAGAAAGAAGAAATTCGTGCACTTAAGAACAATAGAAACATTGTTAGAAATTGTGTTTGAAAACATTTTCAAAAATTAATTAACATTAAACAGAATGTTGCATGGAAATGAAATTGGTATAATTAAAAAGCTAATTTTTTGAACTTTAAGAAGATGTTAAAATAGATTTTGCGCAATAATATGCTCCAAAGTTATTGCGGAAAAACGTTAAAATTTAAGGTAATTTTTAATTAATTAATGTTCTAATTAAAATTTCAAGAAATCCTTTCTTAATGAGCACCACCCAAGAAGCAAACACCTGTCAAATTTCAAGTTTCTAGGTCCAGTGGTTTGTGAGATTCGGTGATGTGTCAGTGAGTGACTTTCTCTTTTATATATATACTAGCAGCCTTCGGCGACCAGCTTGTTCGCCAGGAATATAATTTCAACTTAATACCTTAAGCATAATTTGATATTCATGATTCCCTTAACAAAGTAATTTTAAGGTTCGAATTCCGATAGACATTTAACCCTCGTTCTTTTCGTAGCCTTGAACCTGTTCTTTTCGTGGTCTACTTGAACGTTCCTGATGGAGTCAAGTAACTGTCCGCATCACATTCCTTATGCAAAATATTCATTTGATTTCAACATTAAAATGGCGCGCCACATTTTACGTCCAGCAGCACATTAATTGGCTTCAAATATGCTAATAAAAAATTAAAACATAGCAATCAAAATCGTTCTGCTTACTGAATTACCTCCTAATATACTTACTATCTTGAGTGCTTTTTGTACAGATTTCACAGAAAAATTGATCAAACAGAAAAAGGAAGTAAAATCCGGTAGTATATTATCTTAGCTTTCAACAATGGAAGAGAAACACACAAATAAATATTTGTTTAAAGAATGAAAACGGTTTGAATCGCGTTGCAACAATGAAAAGTAAATGTAATTTATGCCAAAAAATATATTTGAAAATTCATTAAAATTAGAGAACAATTATAACTCATCTTAATTGATATCACTGAAAAGGTAATTCTTCGCGCTTTCCGATGGTGTAAAAATGATTTTTGTGCTGCAATATTTTCGGAAGTTATCACGAAAAAGCGCCAAAATTTCGCTTAATTTTTAATTAATTAAAATTCCAATTAAAATGTCAAAAAGGGCTCCGAGGTGCACACTCCCACTCTCCAAAGTATGTTTGTGCTAAATTTTGAAGCTCCAGGTCTAGCGGTCTGACCTGTAGAGCGCCAAAACACAGACACACACATTCTCCTTTATTATTAGTAAGGTCCGTCCTCCTTTTGTAAGTTCTGTCCTCCCTCGAAACGTGTACAATAAACAAAGTGTAAATAAGTTTTTATTATGCATTTATAATATTATAGCGTTTTCTGTATTCTTGTTGCAATGAATTGGATGTTTCTTTTGTTTATGATATTTTGAGCTTCAACTTATTTGTGCCCTCCTTTTGCTGGAGCTTAAAAGTTGGTCACCTTATTATTAGTAGAGATAGATGAATCGATCAGATATAAGGATTTATCTGTTGCGTTCATATTAAGCATAATTATTGCATCTTCAGGATGATCTGAAAGATCTCTTATAAACTTTAAGAGTAGGTCAAGCATACTGGAACAGGTCATTTTTTGAAACAGGATATGGGGTCGGAAAAGCAAAGAGGGGAGCTCTACAAGGGGGGGGGGAGCGTTATCAGTGAATTAAGTAAAAGAAAAGTTTACAGAAGATAAAGTACAACACGGGTTTAATAGAAGGCAAATTTACAATAGCATAACAACATGCGAAGCCTGTATCGCTTCAGACGGCAAGTCCTTTGAACACTTATTTTAAGTACTCCAAGTGTGTGTTATTGATACTACATCCTTCTTGCCATTATCGCATTTGTCATACTGTGTGTGACTTGTAATGTTGTTATTCATGCAACTGGGTTATTGCGTTATTGTAAATTTGTATTCTATTAAACCTGCGTTGTACATTTTATTTTGGTGTACCCTTTTCTTTTTCTTGATTCACTAACAAAGACTCTTCAGTAGCGATCCCTCTCCCTCCTTGCATTTCCGATCTCATGTTCTTTTCTAAAAATGACTTGCTTCTGTACGCCTGACCTACCTATAAACTTTTTAAATGATCTTTCGAGACACCCTTTAAGCGAGGTGGTTCAGAAATTTCAAAGATCAATAATTTGCAAACGTATCAAGTAGAAAATACCGGTAGCAGAGAAAGTATAGATATGAAATGATTTTTTTGTCACAAAACCAAAATATATCAGTAGATCAGTTTAAAATTGTCCCCATCTGATAGTTCTGCAGTTATCTGAGGGATGTGTTACTTGGGATAAGACAGTACATCACAAGTTTAGCGGCATTAGACACCATTTTTAATGGTATGACAAAACATGAGCAACAAAAATGTTGTTCATGATTGCATGCATGCATCATCATAGCAAATGCTGCTATGAGAAAGTGTGATTTCTCGTCTGACAGCTGTTCTCATGAATGGATGACGGCACATTGGGCACTTGTAAGCCGTTACTCCATTCAATGTCTTATCACATGTAACTCTTCATTCCGACAACTGAAAAACCATCTGGTGGATTAAATGTAAGTTTAGACACCAGTAAATTTTGGTTTCGTGACACAAAAAGTTCGGTTTAATTTCTAACCTTTCTGTGCAAACAACATCTTTCTATCTTCATTCGTTGTAAAAATTATTGATTTTGAATGCCCTTCCTACTTCTGAATCACCCTGTATATGCGATAAAAAAAGGCAAGTAGAACAATCAGAATTTTTATTTTTGGTTGATTCTTTTATTTAAGAATCTTTCTCTTTATTCATCCAAGCCTGAAACTGTACGCAGGTGAGCACACATTGAAAATCCATGCCATCTCCATGAAGGAATGGTACTACTTACAGAGTGTTGAAACTCAAAAGCGTTGGCGGGAATAGGAATTTTGACAATAGAAAAGATGAAACACTGAACTATTGGCTATAGAACAGAAACAATTATTGCATAGTTTTATAGGATATGACATTTATGTTGCATGGAATTTACCAAAATGAAGTTGAATTATTTGCGTCATAAAATTAATGTCAAAATGTAATAAAACTAATAATATCACAGGAGATGCACATGATAATATTTGTTATGTGAGGTAAACAATTCCAATTTTCAAGAACAGTTCCAAATCAGAAGAAGCATAATTGCATTTCTAAAACAATGCAAGATAACTCTGAAGCAGTTTGCGTGTCAACTCTAATATAGATTAATGAATTCGAAAGCGAAATTCGAAGCGAAGTTAAAATAAACTGATTTCAAATAGAACGATTGAAACAGAGTTTGGCAAATTTAATCTAGCCAACATTTTCCTACGAATGTAATTATAACATTGTCAATGACAAACTGACGTAAAATGTGATAAATAAAAATATCATAAGAATATCAGTAATTCCTTAATATTCCAGAAGATGTGTTCTTTTCAGATGCTCTTCCAACGTCTCAGACCAATTAAAAGTTTTCTTCTAAGGTAATTTAAAAATTTCTGTGTTCTCTAGCAAATATTTTTGATTTTGGGAGCAACAGTGCGTAGATTTTAATATTTTTCGAAATTTGAAGCAAGAGCCATTTAATAAACTGGCTAATTAGCTGTAAGTCTAAAAATATTTTCTGGTTTTCAGATGGCTCTATCATAGGAATGTAATGATTTACTGTTATGTTCGGATAAATTAGAGATATATCTGCTTTTGAGGGAATCTTTCTTTCTTTTTTTCTGATTGAATTTGATAATTTTTACAGGTATTAACTACTTGATAATTTAATTTATCTCGATGCTAATTGTTAACATTGTCTTTGCTTCATAATTTTATATTTTTATATTAAATTAAAGTAAACGATATAACCTATCTTGTTCTGTCATCCAGCAAAATCCTAGATTGAGTTCTTAAAAAATTTGCGAAAAAATATTCAACATTTCAAATGTTCGAAGAAAAAATTGTTTCAAACATTCGTTTTATTAAATATGCTAAATCACGAAAAAAAATACTCGTTAAATTTCAAATGACTGATTCAAGATATCATTTAAGAAAGATCTCGTGTTCTAATATAGATTTAGACACAAAATGTGTAGTTCAGAACAGAGTTCTTGGCCATCGATGGGACATTTATTGCGAGAAACTGGACTTAATAGCCTAAAATCTCCATCATTCTTGCAAAAAAAGTGACATAGCATAATTTCTCTGAACTATACCAAGTAGGATTAGAGTAATTTTTATAGAATTCAAATCAAGTATTGTGATGATCTTATTATTGTGAGAGAACAAGAACAATATGTTGAAAGGTAAAACAAATTAAAAAGTGAGGGAAGAGCCTAATTATATTTAGTCTAGGATCCAAAGAAGTGAATAATGGCTGGTTCCGTTTTCCAATCAGTCAGGAAGAGCAAACATCGGGATCCAAAGTTGTCCTGCAAACAAACAAAAAAAAATGATAGCATAATTTTTTCAAATTCATAAACACTGTTCCAAAAATTATTAGAGTTATTTCGATAAAATTCAGACCAAGTATTGTAATTATCTTATTATTGTGAGAGAACAATAACAACAACAGCAACAAAAATATGGAAGGAAAACAAATAAAACAGGTGAGGAGAGTGGCTAATTAAATTCAGTCCAGCATCCGCAGAATAATGGCCGCTTTTGTTTTCAAGTCTGTCAGGAAAAACAAACCAAAGGTAGGGGAGCACGGAAGTTGAAAGTAAAAACTGGTGCATGGATTAAAAAAATATTAATGAAAAAGAAAAAAATGATTACACAAATTTAAAAACACTGAAATGCATAAAAAATATTAATGAAGAAGTGTAAAAACGTTACACTTATTTAAAAACACTGAAACGCATAAAAAATAGAAATGAAAAAGGGAAAATATGTTTACACAAATGTAAAAATGCTGAAATGTATATGAAATTTTTAAATAAATGAAGGATAGAGAACAAATTATTTTTTCTATTCTTAACATACTTTTTTTAAAATAAAGAAAATTTCTATCAGCAGAAAAAATGAAAATGTTCAAATTACGAGCATTTTTCCCCGAATGGACACTAACTAAATTTTTCTTAAACCATTTTATTTAATTATGATAATGTTAAATACGTTAATAATGTTTAATATTTCACGGTCGAAAAGTATTAAATTTTTTTTAGATGAAAAAAAAGCATTCAATATTTTTACAGAGGATTGCAAATAAAACGATTGTGGCTAAAAAATAAAATTATCACTGCATTTTTTAACAAGTAATATTGAATCTTATTGCATATTTTATATCGCCTTTCCTCGAAAAACCACAGCCTTTCCTGTAGAGATGTGAGGGTCAATGATATTATAGTGTACTTATCAATATTTTCATAAAGTATTCCAAAGAGTCAGTATGTAAGTCTTTATACTTAGTAAACAATTTCTGGCTTCTGTGTTTAGCTTCTTCGTATAATGAAAATAATCGAACGCGCATTTTATACATTTCTCTTTTACCGACTAGGTCCAAAATTTGCTTTCAAATCAACATGCAAAATTTAACTCATTGTATATTTGAGATATCGTGTTCACTTACACACGGCCAGACAAACAGACAGATTGTCAACCCATTGATTGATTCATCCCAAAATTTGACCCAGACCTACCATTTTGGAGCAAATATTAAATACTAAAATGTAACACACTTCTAGCTTGTCGCATTTTTGAGTTATCGCGTTCACATATACACATATATTGTATAGCAACGGATTCGGAAACCTTTTGCGCAAGCGCTGGGCGGAGTTATTTTCATCAAAATAGGGGGAAAGTGAAGAATGGAAGGGTGATGTTTACATTTTACTGAGCGTGATCTAACAAACAACTCCGGAAATGCGCTCATATGACTCACTGCCCGACACCCCTTTCCTGTGTAAAATCGTCCAAAAGTGGTAGTCTCGGAATCCATGGTCAGACTATACACATATATACGGACAGACAGATCTACACACAATTAATCTAATGCTGGATCTGACCTAAAATTTGATACAGTTCTACAATGAAGGTGATAAAATCTTATGCCAAATTTCATCTATCGAGCTCGTGATTTTGAGTTATCACGTTCACATACATACCAATGGACAAACAGACAAGCTTTCCTTTTATGAATTTTGTCCGAAATTTGACGTAATTTGGTGTAAGATCACATACTAAATTTCATTCCTTTTATCCCGCTCTATTTTAGAGTTATTGCATTCATTGACAGAGAGACATAATTCCAAAAGTGGTTTATTCGGACTCATGGAGATCTAGAACGAGGAGAATTATCAAAATCTAGAGGTCGAATCTTTTGAAAACTTTCTTTATTTTGTATACGATAAAGTAAAATTAATTTGATGAAGGTAAAATTAATTTGATTTTTTTTCCTAAATCAAAAAGGTAATTTTATATGGTAATCATTTTTTTATTCTTTTAAAACACTTCGGAACCAAAAGGCTATTACAGTTTAGTCCTACACTGTTTACTTTTTCTTTAAGTATCATTAGAACTTATTCCTGCGTTCATCGACTAAAACTTTTCCAACCATATATTTGAACGATCAAATGATAAGGTAAAAGTAAATAGTTTTACCTCTATTTGATAACAAATGATCACTTTTATGAAAAACATGTACTTAATCGTTCTCCTATATTCTAAATCTATATCTTCTTCAGTATCATATATCTTAGGCAAATGCCATAAATCACGAAACCATTCAAACAGTTAGTTAGGAGGCATCATCTCATTTGGTTAGCAGAAGAAAATAACACTTCGAGAGGTTAAACTATTTTTTTTCTCCTATGTCTTGAAATAATTTCACAATTCCATTGTATGTTTGGTTTGCTTTAGATAATGAAAATTTAAGACTTGGAGATTTATAATGGAAAAATTCAATTTAAACGGAAAGATCCTAATTCTTGAACTGTACATCGAAGACAATCGTGCCACCTTTTCTCACAACTAGTTCACCAAATTTCTTAGCTTCAGATTCCTTTTAGTGGTATTATTTCAAAGTCTGAGTTTATGCTAAAAATTCTTGCAATATTCAACTGTTTAAGTCATATATTCGTACAGGAATCTGGGAAACAGTCGACAACTTCCGGCTATTGCGATGCAAGATGCTACGAGGAAAACCCGAATTTAGGAGGAAGAAAATTGAAGCCCTTTTCACGATATAATTTTTAAAAAATAGAAAAAATAAATTTTGAATAATATAGTTTATTGTGTAGAAAAATGAACTGAAATATTACAAAACTGTAAAAAAATATTCATATTTTAAATGGTAGCGAGACTTGTAGACCAACCTCATATGTTGTAATTTGTATCTACACCACCTTTACTTAGAGACTCGATACTATAAAGTTATTTCTTAAAAGATGAATTAAAATTTTCAGAAATATGAACCTTTTCAGGAAACGAAACAAAATTGTTAAACGGCTTTGTTTAATGCTGTAATTCATTATTTTTTCAAAATATTTATTTCTTTGCTAAAAAGAATCTTCTAATTACTCTCCTAGGAGCGAACACTGAAATTTTAGAGCATAGAAAAGGATTAATGATGGGATTGGAAGTTTAAAACCCTTACCCTCTGGACAAAAACAACTATAACAACAAAAAATGGCCCAAGAGACTCATTATCTCACGTAGCATCTCAACTCCTTTGAATCACTATACCATGAAGACGATAAACGACTTGATCTTAAAAAGATAATATTTTAAATAAAATAGAGGCTTCCAGAGCAATGAGGAGTCTGACTCATACAAGAAATGTTAGCGTTTTTGTATTTGAAAACTAAATGCATCCTTCACAATGATTGACTATGTTATTCAAACACACTCAAACACTGAAATATTTTTTGGATTCTTATTTCGATCAAACTTTAATGTATTTCCAAATTGGAAGCATCGTCTCATTTGGTTAGCAGAAGAAAATAACACTTAAAGAGGTTAACCTATTTTTTTCTCTATGTCTTGAAATAATTTTATTTTTACTAATTATATCTTTAACTAGAAGATCTGTGCCCGTCTGAAGCCGGCCATTCGCTTCACAGACAAACTGTATATTTTGGAAAGCGAGAAGGAAAAAGCCATCAAAATCTATGGAAATGAGTCAAACGGCTTGCCATGGTTGGAATTCCGTCTGGACTGTAATCGGAAGAAAAATCAGAAGGACCCTGAAAGAGGCTAGCGAACAGAACAATGCCTTGCGTGGATTGAAGCCTCGCTTTAAGGGTAGCATGAAGAAAAATCTGCTGACTGGGGAAAATCGAAGAGCGATTGACAAGCAGCTGTAGAGAGGGAAAGATTATCGCTTCCCCTACCTTCATTCAGAGTTAGAGTCTCTTTAAATACAAGTGAATGGAGTGCATTTTTCGATTAAAATGGGTGGAGGAAAAAAACTGGGCTTAGGACAAATGGCATGGCTACGCTTCAAGTTTTTAAGTAACTTTATATTTAACAATCACTTTCGTTTTGTCCGAGTTAAAATAATACAAAATCTATTAACAGAAAAAAAATGTATTACTAAATACAAAATAAAAAAAATGCTGAATTGATGAATGCAAATCTTTAAGTACAGGGAGCTTTTCAGTATATTAACGGTTAAAGAAAAAATATTAAATGCAAAATATATTAATATTCAGTTCCAAAATTAAGTACAAAAAAGAAAGAACCATTTTAACGAAAACGAAAGTAAAGATCTCCGAGAAGCGGAAAAATAAATTAAATCTAGTATAACTTCTATTTGATATTAACGGAGTTCCTCGTCCATGAATCAACATAAAATAAAAAAAGAAACGAAACTGCTAAACTCAGCTAAAAAAAGCGCCATAACTCCTATTTGATATTAAATCATCATAGAATCAAAACAGTATCCCCTGTGTATGCTAATGTGTTTGTTAATTTGTAGAAGACGGTCTGAATCTCTTTGGCACGTAGCCAAACAAAACCACGTGACCGTCGCAGCCATGCAAGCATAATTATTATATAAATGAAAGCTGCAGAGAAACAGAAAATCTGTTAGAAATGTGAGGCGTACGTTTCTGTTGTTGTATATTTCTTTTCATCATACGCCCTTCAGTTTCATCAATTCACTGAAAGTGTTTCTTCTTTTATTTCTTGTGGTAACGTAAGTTCAAATACAAAACAATCATTTGAAGAAATAAAAATACATTCCAATTCATTTTATCAGAGAATTTTAACGTTTTAGTTTCGGGGTCTGAACTTTCCATATCACTCATACAGGGTGTCCAATAAAGGACTCCCTGTTTATGAAATTAAATAACTTGGCAACAGTGATCGATAGAAGAATGAAACCAATGGTATCTATATATTTAAAATAATTTGGTAAAGAAACCTTCACCGAGTCCGCCAGTCTCAACCACTCGACCGATTTCGACAATTTTTTTTTTCATTTGTAAGGATATGACGTCTAGATATATTATCAAGGGTCGCCTTTCCCCCCACCCCTTATTTTCAAACGAAATCGAAAAACCACTTCTCCTCTGTACATTGTCTATGGGCAAACCTTGTAGAAATCCCCCAGCCCCAACCACCAGACGGATTTCGACAATAATTTTTCATTTGAAAGGTTATGATGTCTGTATATGTCATCAAGGGTCGCTTGCCCCTACCCCCCACTCCATTTTGGAATGAAATCGAAAAAAACATTTATCCACCATACATTCTCCATATGTTTTTTCGATTTCGTTCAAAAATGGGATGGGGGAAAAGTGACTCTTGATGACATATCTAAATGTCGTAACATTTCAAATGAAAAAGAAATTTCTAAATTCGTCGGGTGGTTGGGGCTGGGCAATTTCTGCAAGGTTTACCATAGACAATGTACAGAGGAGAAGTGTTTTTTGGATGTTCCCAGCTCGAAAATGGAGGGTGGTGGAGGGCATACGACTCTTGATGACATATCTAGACGTCACAACCTTTCAAATGAAAAACAATTGTCGAAATCCGTCGAGTGGTTGAGGCTGGTGAACTGTCTGAAAATTTAACCATATTAAACATATAAAGAATATATGGTGGAGAAATGTTTTTTCGATTTCGTTCGAAAATGGGTGGTGGTGGGGGGACAGAAGACCCTTGATGACATATCTAGACGTCATAAGCTTTTATCTGAGACAAAAATTATCGAAATCCCTCGAGTGGTTGGGGATGGCGAACTGTCTGAAGGTTTTATCATATTATTTTAAATATATTGATCCCAACAGTTCCATCACAATGGCGTGTCAAAAATATTGTAAAATAACTATTGTAGGGGATGGAAACTGTTCATTTAGGGCTATATCATTCTGTATTTATGGATCTGACGACTTTCATGTCGAAATTCGTGAAAAAGTTATACTAAACATTACAACTAGATGAGGTTTATTGAAAGATTTTACAATTTTAAAAGAATCTGGTGTCTGCAAAGAATATGTGATCTACTATGGTTTTATGGTCTGTTCCACTGATCTTCATGCTGAAGTGAAAAAAGTAGTGGCTGAGATCCTCGAAGCAGCGAGGTGGCAGAGGCAGTGCTGAGCAAAGTGGGTGCTGGCTACGAACCCACCCGGAGGGAGGCGAGAGCGGCTAGTGTTTATTTTAAAAGTCGTAACAATTTCATACTGAAGTTTCAGAATTAGTTACAGATGTTGCCGGCAGGTGGCTCTGTACGCTGTAATCATAGTACAGAGTCTGGGAAAGAGGCTCTAAACAGTCCTTTATAAGCAATCGTTGCAGTCACATCACAATCGATTCAAAATGTGCACTTTTCGCAGCACAGAGATGGAGCATACCAAGAATGAAACTTTCATTCGCCCTTTGTAGTGTGTCAACGGAAAAGCAGGCACATACACCACAGATCAACTCTTAAAGCTCATGCAGTGTTGCAGGATTGTTCCAGAAATCAGTGTACTTCCATGTGCCCCACAAGAACTAGTCGCATGGGATGAGATCGGGTGAGTATGGAGGCCATCCAGGCCTGTTATACCAAATTTGGATAGTTCAAATCAATGAATCAGGAGGTTTCAAGTTTAGTTGCTGTTTAGTGCCCCAATTCCGTTGACACACTACAGGGGATGGTTGAAAATGTCATTCTTGATATGCGCCATCTCTGTACTGCGAAAGGTGCACATTTTGAATCGATTGTGATATGATTGCAACGATTGGTTGCAAAGGACTGTTTATAGCCTCTTTCCCAGACTCTGTACTATGATTACAGAGTACAGCGCCATCTTCCGGCAACATTTGTAACTAATTCTGAAACTTCTATATAAGATTTTTACGGCTTTCAAAATAAATACACCATTGGTCTCATTCTTCTGTCGATCACCGTTGTCCTTTGTTGAACATCTTGTACTTGATTATTCACACCAATAATATTACACGTTACCCATTCTTGAATATGCATATCCATATAATTACCCATGTTGTCTATAATTCAAATGATTTCTATTAATGTTGTCCCGCTTCTGATTTGAAATAATATATATCAAAATTCATTTTGTGTCATTTTAGTATATTTACTTATTTTTAAGGGTAATATTTCGCTTTTGTACTAGAATGCATCTTTTTCTTATTTTGGTTTCAATAATTATTTTATTTTATTTTCCGTTTCCTAATAGGCCCGCTTCAAAATTCAACTATACGTTATATAAAATATAGTTTAAAAACTACTTTTGCTCACAAAGGGCGGTTAAAATATTCAACATTGGTAATAAATTAACGTACCTCATCTTTATTTTACCGTAAACGAATTATACAAAGAGAGAATATTATTATTATTAAAAAATTTGATCTCAAGATCCTGATGAATCTCCACGTTTTAGATCTCCCTGTGACCGAAAGAACCATTTCTTGAATTACATCTATCTGTCTGTGAACACAACGACTCAAAACCGGAACAATTTAGACAAATTAAATTAGTGTATGGTCTTTAAATAAAAAATCTAAACTTCTATTAAATTTCTTCGTAATCCGTCTACGGGAAGTCTCTCCATCTCTCTACATGTGAACACGATAACTCAAATCCACAAGGAGCTAGACTGAAGAAATTTGGCATATGGCTTTAGAATTATATACATAATAAATTATTTTTTAAATTTGGTTTATAAATTTGGCATATGCTAGATCTGTGTCCAATTTTGGACTAAATCCGCCAAAGGATCCATTGTCTGTTCTTCTATCTATTCATATGTATGTGAAAGTGATGATTGAAAAACGCATCAAGCTACATAAATGGAATTTAGTATGTTGTCTTGACACCGAAATCGTAGAACTGCATCAAATTTTGGACCAAATCCGTTAAAGGGAAAAGTTTCAAAATGCATGATTGATTTTGTCCACTATGCTAATAAACTTAACACAAAGCACGACATATTGTGTCAGTTAACTATAAAACCAAGGGGAGAATACTCCCTCTAGTTGTGTTTTGTAAATACTCCAATTTTGTCGAATATTCTTCAATTACGGCATTTTTTAAACTTTGTTAAATTACCGCACACTTCGCTTTAAAAAATATCCACAGAGCGCAAATGAGGAGGGCTCTGAAAATGTCATTTTTGATGGTTAGGGAAAACATTTAATTGCCGATTATGCATCCTATCTCACATAGATCAGAAAATGTAATAAATACATTTAAAAATCAGGAAATATACAAGGTGGTCATACATTATTGAACCTATTTCAAAAATTAATAAAAAATAGTAATGCTACAAATACTTTTTTTTAAATGAGAGAGCAAAAATTTTTTTTTCAGGTAGGCACCATTACAGAATTCTAAATTTACTACAGCGAGAGATTTCCATACGCAATGGCTACCGATCTGCGGAAGCTGATGCGCGTTTTCTGGTTTCCTTTTTTAGTTTTTCTGGAATATTTCGAAAACTATTCAGTTTTCGAATTGGAATTGATTTAACAAATTAAAGAGCGTAAACTTTCCTACCAATACATGCTTTTAATTTTCTTCTAGCTTAAATAGTTTCGTAGATAATGGCTCTGAAAAATGGGAGATGTCCAATGATTTATGACCACCTAGACCACCGTTACGGCTCCTTACCTATATGAAAAAAATACTTTTTAAAATGCGCTCTCATTTAAAAAAAACGTAGTTGTAACATTATTGGTATTTTTTTTTTATTAATTTTTGAAATGGGTCCAATAATTTATGACCATCCTGTATATTTTTTCTTGTTAAAGGATATTGAGCTAGACTTACTGTTAGCGTCTTCGGAAGATCTCTTAAAACTTTATTAAATTGTTTTGTCTGCAATGGAGAAATCTGGGAAAAAGAACTCCCAGACACCATTAACAATTGTCTGTAAGTGCCACAAAGAATAATGTAATGAAACTAACAAGTGAAAATACATTTCTTGGTCAACTGGCTTGTGATCTGCTAATTGATTTGTCTAAAGTTGCTGTCTGACTTTATAGAAAACTCGAGACAACTTTATTACTAAGTAACCATCAAGGGGCGCCGCAACAATGGGGTGATTCAGTGCCACCCTTTGGCTTTTAAAGCTCGTTAACATATATATCGACTGGAGCCCCCAGTAAATAAAAAGGTGAATAAATAAATAAAATCTTTAATTTTTGACACAAGAAAGGAACTATACCGTAATCTGGGTTTACTTTGCACCAGTGGAGGTAACTTTATCCCATTATAATATTTATGCTGAAAATTTAGATAGATGCCACTGATTATGAGTAGGGAGTTAGAAGATTATATTTTCTCGTTTATTGGCAAAACGGACCAGTGAATATCTTTGCTTAAACATGTATAACGATGAGTCAGCAGCTTACGGAAGGAAGAAATTATTGATTCATCTTTGTAGAGAAAATTTTTGAGCTGAAAAATATGTGTCTGGTGAAGAAAGTACAACATCTCTGAAGGTAAGTGCATTTATGTGTGAAAGACAATCTACTTAGCTTTCAGTGTCAATTATGCTTGTTTGTTAAGTTGTAATTATTTTTTTTATGTGTGGTAACTTTGCACCGAAAAAGAGAATTTCTTTTAAGCATAGAAATTTGCAGTACAAAATAACCCATTTGGTTTTTTTTTTAAATTTTTTTTATCAATTTTAGTATTAATTAATAATAAGAACAACGTTTGATATATGCTGAAGATATGTGCAGAGTGTATAAAAAGAAGTTATGGACTCGTAAATAAATGGATTACTCTCCAGAGACCCTAGAAGCTTGTCTCATGCCACTTCACGAGTGTACTCTTAAAGAGGCAGAAGCCGATTTAGATACCCACAAAAGAATAGTTTGTTACAAAAGAAAGCAACTTCATGTAAATAAACCTAGAAGGCCCATAGTTTTCTCCAATGAGGAAGAAAAGGCCGCTGCAGTTTTATAGTCCGGTTGAGTGACTTTGGTTTTCTTGTCAATAGTGTATACTTTAAAATGTTAATAAACTTAAACTTAAAAATGATAAATGATAAACTAAAGGAGTGATAGTAGATAGATTTATTAATAAAACACCTAGAAAAGATTGTATTCATATTATTATGAAAAAGAAACTGAAAACAAATTGTGAATGGGTAATTTTGTTCAGGATAATGATTTTTTTCGTTCATGATTTTTTTTATGTATTTCCACCTAGATTGTCAATAAATATTTGTAACATTGCACCACATTGAGTTTATTATTGAAATGTACTGAAGAAAACAACCATTGTAAAGAATCCCCATTTATAAGGTAAGTTTGCACTAAAATTTCGAAAAAAGATTATTTATTATTAAATTATTATATGATTTAAATTTTGCTGCAAAACGTTACTCTAATAATCACCCAACGAGAAAAAAATCAGAAAAGCCCATTTTTTGAGAAGTGCATGCAGCTAATCTCGAAATTCATTTTGAGATCATGAAAATCGGAACAAAATAACCCCGGATTACGGTATTAATTCTTACATAATAGCAAAATTTAACTTACATCACATTAATTTTAATATTAAAGAAAAATAAAATTAATATACCTTTATTTTTCTTTCTTTAATTTCAACAACTTTATCTGTTATCTTTCGTAAATTTACGACTTCGCATAATTCATTTACTGTAGAAAGCGACGTTAGGTTGGATAGTCTCCCTTGTACTCTTCTGAACCTTAAATAGTATTTTATTTTATAGGCATTTGCTGTTTGCTGAATTGCATTCTAATGGAGGTCAACCACATATGCCTTCCAAGAAAATGTTACAAAATTCTTTTATGAATGAATGATAGAGATAATTTCTGTTAATTTTTTCATTCAATATCCAGGAGAGCCGACTCAATCTTAAGATTTTAGAATGCAGGCTAACTCTCCAGGAGGAGAACATTCCAGCAGACAGATAGACATGGTGAAAATGGAGACAAAATTTACATAAAAAATTGGAGGAAAATTTAAACTTTAAAAATTTGAACGCTGTCAATGAAAAGAACAAAAGATAAATGAATAAAAATGTGATGCCCTCAGAAAAATTTTAAAAAAATAAATAAAATACACACATTGTAAAACGTGGGGCCCACTAGTCCCCAGGGCCCTGGGTATATGCCCGGTCGACCGATCTTAGTGACGTTACTGGCGTGCTTGTCCATCAGACGAAATTCATTTCCGCCCTTTACACTCAAGCATTACCTCGGAAAATAGGTGCAAAATAAAATAATAAAGATTATTTCTGATGCCGTGTAGAAAAAAGATTTTGGATTTTGTTTCTTTTGTCAAATACTTCTCTGTTGTTACAGACTGCATTCCCGATATTGCTCACACGAAGCAAATGAGTCTATTAGGTAATCCGCTTTGTGGACACCACTTACGGAAAAGTTTCCGCTTTTTAAACACTTATATTTAACTTGAGTTGTTTCATGTTTGTGAAGATGGAATTTCTTAGTCGATTTTTCACTCACTTCTTGATGTTGAAAGGATTAAATTTTGCACACATGTGTATTCTCGATGACAATACACTATTTTAATATTTTCAGAACTCAATTATCAGTTAATCTTTAATTGATTTTTTTTATTCTGTACCATTGGCGCCAACTGTCAGTGTGATAAACAGTAGATCTCAAGATAAAAAAGTTTAAATAATTAAAATAAAAAATTGCTATTTTGTGTACTAATAAAAGTGCTTTTTAAATATTTTTTAAAAACTTATTTGGGATGTGTAAACATTTAAAGGACTGTTGAAGAAGGTATGGCAAATGAAATAATACATTTTTAGAAAAATTATATATATAAATACAGAATCTACCAGGTTAAGAATAAGATAAGGCCAACAACATGAAAAGAGATAATATTTTATATTAAAAAGTTTCGCAACGATGAATTTCACTAAGAGCAACGTTTACTTTGTAATTAATATTTACTGAATTTCAAATTGAATTGTACTCTTATAGCTTAGATGCCACTGTAGTTTTCGTTAAAATACATGGCTGGTATGTAAATCTTTCTGGCTCGACTTTTCCATGGGAGGACTAGAAAAGGCACATAATTAATTTTACTCTTTAACTTAAAATTTGAGTTATAATTTGATTTGAGATTTGTTTGCGATACATTTGGAAAAATATTCAAGATGATCTTTTATAGAGGTTAGTGCCAAATGAACTTCTAAGATATTACGAAATTTAAATTCATTGCATCTTTAATTACGTAGTATAAAATACTTTTTGAAATAAATTTGACAACACTGATATGATTAGTGTCATGAACTGTATAAATGATGCAACAAATTCTTAATGGGGATTAGAGATGATGAGTTTGAAAAATAGATGGCTGAAGCGATAAATGTTGCATCTATTTATTACAACTTAGCATCTGTCTATCTAAGCAAAACTAGACTAAATTTTACAAGCATATATCCATTAAAATTGCTATGTTAGGTTACCCAAATCTACTAATATCAGACAATTTGGCCCATTTGCGTATAAAGCATAAATCTTCTATACCGATTCTAATTCTCTTTGGTACCGCATACAAAATGAATATTTGTATGATGATGTTAAGTCCTCCCGCTGGTGTGGTGCAAAAATATCCACACTGGCCCGGCCTACCTAAGAAGGGTGTAAGGCCTGGAGAGGACCAGCGAGGAGAAAGCCGCCCCACCGACATGTGGAGGACGGGATTTATTAAATACAATAAAATGATACAGGGAGGTGCCAGCTCAGGTGTCGTCTTCGTCATCTGATCGCGGTTCAAATTTACGAGATCCGTCCCAAAATAGCTCTTGTGTTGTTTCCAAACGGGACATTAATGTAACTAAACTAAAAAACTAAAACGATAATGGCAAATTTATGCTCGGACTGTGCGACTTAACTTGTAACAAGTTGACAAAAAAAATGTCTACAGCATTCATATTGTAGCTATTGCGATATCTTAAAAGACAAAACAGTGGGATTAGTATGGAAACATCTGCTGATATCCGAAGTAAAGCTAGTTTTTAAATTTTTTTTAGAATCTCAGCATTGAAGTCTATCGGCGAACTAAAACCACTTTTACTTTCTCGTATGCGAATTATACAAAGAGAAAGTATTGTAATCGTCAAAAAATTCGAACTCGCGATTTTGATGAATCTCCACGTTTTAGACCTCCCTGAGTCCGAAAAATACAATTTTCAAATTATGTCTGTCTGTGAACACGATAACTCGAAAACTATTACGGCTACCAGGATGAAATCTGGTATGTGATCTTTCCACATAATTTATAGGTTTTTATCAAATTTTGGACAAAATCCGTCAACGGGAAGTCTTTCTGTCTGTACTCATGTAAAAACGGTAACTCAAAAACTTAAATAGCTAGATGGATAAAATTTGGTACACAGTTTTATCATCAGTAATGTAGGTCCGTATAAAAGTTTGAACCAAATGCGTCCAAGGGGTGACTGTCTGTCAGTCTGTATAATCGCATGCTTGTGAACTCGATAACTCCGTAACACAGTGACTCAGATAAATGAAATTTGGTACGTAGCCTTCTAACCTCCATTGTAGATCTGTCTCCGATTTTTGTTTCGATCGCTTAAAAAAAGTTGTTCAAATTGAATATTCAATTTTCTTACCATGACGCAAGGCCATTTTGAGTCTTGGGGAATGCTTGGCTTAGCATTCGTGACCTTGGAGCGCGCTGAGGAAAACTCGTAGATAGTCATGGTTTTCTGGATTACAGAAGGATCGGATATTTTATCCACGCGGGGGGAGGGGAAGGGAAATGACACCTTTTTGGGAAGTATACAAGAAAATTTAGGGAAGACCACTCTCTCTGGTTTTATATTGCTAGCATTTTTAATAATAGACTTACAATGTTCTCTTGCAACAAAATCTACTATGCGTTTTTACATATCGTTGATAGTGAAAAGTTCATGTTGATACATTTCTCGAAAGTTAAAAGCTATACCGTTTTTGAAAGAAACAAGCACCAGTAACAAGCTTCATTCCTTAACACAGGTGAGGAAAACGCGTCTTTTTTTGCGTCATAGAATGGTGAAGTAACCGAATTTCCAATTTCAACACCTTTTGTTCAACCGATTGAAACCGAAATTGGACACAGATCTATAATTAAGATAAGAAGACCACATGTCAAATTTCATCTATTTCAGTCGTTGCATTTAGCAGTTATCGTGTTCACGAGCATGCGATTATACAGAACGACAGACAGTCAACCCTTGGACGGATTTCTCCCAAACTCTGATACGGACCTAGTACATTTCTGAAGATAAAACTGTGTACCAAATTTGATCCATCTAGCTATTTTAGTTTTTGAATTATCGTGTTCACATGAACATGGACAGACAGACAGACTTGCCGTGGACGGATTTCTCCAAAATTTTAAAGAAACCTACAAATTATGTGTAAAGATCACATGCCAAATTTCATCCCTCTAGCTTTAACCGGTTTTGAGTTATCGTGTTCACAGACAGACAGACATAATTCCAAAATTGTGTTTTTCGGACTCAGGGAGGTCTAAAACGCGGAGCTTCATCAAAATCGAGAGTTCGAATTTTTTAGTGATTATAATACTTTCTCTTTGTGTACTTCATATACGAGAAAGTAAAAAGAAAGGAAAAAAAGGTTACTTTTAGTTGGGATATTTTTCAGTAACATGAATATTTTTTCCCTCCAAATACTTGTCATTGGAACTTGAAAATCATTTAATACTGCATAGAAGAAATGTATTTGAAAGACTGTTAAATTTGTATTAGAATAGTGCAAGTGTTTGAACTCTACATTACTGCTATATTGTTTTAGGGATACTTTTAAAAGTAAGAGCTTGAATAACTGATAAAAAAAGAATCTGTGTATTTCATCAGTTGATTCAACGAGTTACAGATTAAACCTGCATGTTACTAAAGAATGTAATTCTTTAATACATATACAATATATAATGTCTCACCATAATTCCAATCAAAATATTTATGGCTTTGAACGAAATTCTAGTTAGAAAATACTTGAGTGAAATTTGGTTCTTTATTATCTGATTCTCTAGTTAGATGTTGGGGAACAGTTTCTTTCTGTCTCGGATGTTTACCTTTTATTTCATAAAAATAAACATGAATATAATAAAAGTAAGCATGAATTATTCAATAACATTGAACAAATAATACCAAAACCAATAGAATAAAAAATGAAGACGAAAAAAGTTACGACTTTGACATAAACTTAATTTTTTTTCAAACGCGCGCCAACTCTAAAACGTCATTTTTTAAAAGTTTATGATATGATCGTTCGGAAATTTATAGTTGGTCGTATAAGCATTCGTTTAATAAGCAAAAAAAAGTTAAACTTTTGATAACAATATACATTTAAAGGTTATGACTAGAGTTCTGGAGCAAGCCAGAGAACATGAGTATTTTCATTTTTACTTAAGGGCTATCTACACTTCATTTACCGTTGAAACCTACTCTGATTTTACATGGCCCAGGAACCATTTCTACATTACAGTCAAACATCATTTTCACTGCCCAATAGTCTTTCACTTTTATTTTTCTCTCCTCTCCCCAAAGACAAGGAATTTCTCCAGACAGGTAGCTGTCTTCTCTCTCGCCGCTGGTCAAACCCGTGTCCCCCGTCCACCTCTCATTTCCATGACGTCACAATCACTTTTGCTATGTCATCAAAAAGTTGTTCGCGAGGAAAATCGAATCCTCAATGTTCCCATCTTTTTTCCAGTTGTGCACCTCCGTTTGACTAGTTTCTAGATATTGTTTTGCTTGGTTTTAAAAGTTACTTTTTTAAGTACCGATACTTTTGCTCAGTGTAAAAGATAACGAAAGTCACTCAGTGTAAAGTGTTACGAAAGGATAAGTAAGGAAAGGATGCTACACATTCATATTTATTTCTGCAGTATTCGTAACACAGAAATACAAAGCAGGTTCAGTTTGACTATAAGTATAATCGCAGTAAAATTTCAGAATCATGCCGCAATTTTAAAAAAAGGAAACCCTGACCTTTTACTGTCTTGAGTTCGAAGTTTCTGAGATGTAGAAACACGCGCATTTCCCTGGGCATCTGTCAGAGTCCGCCCTGCCCTTTTTCTTTAGATAGTTTGGAAGGAATCATCAAATTACACAATTATACGCAGCTCTCTCTACAAAACAGTGTCCTCCCCTCGATATAGGGTTGAGTAGTGGCGGACTGGTGAGGTTTCCAGCTTGCCATATGGCAAGTGGTCCCCCTTAAAAATACAACAATTAGGGCCCCCATGAAGTGTGAGAAAGAGAAAAGGAAGAACTATTTCTCTATAGTAAGCATTTCTGGAGCAAGTAAATAAAATAGACCCTTCCACGTTAGTCGTTGAGGATTTATTGCCGTCGGAATTCGACCACTAGCTGTGTGGCTGATCGAATACTGTCCAACAACGCACTCACAATCTACAACTACCCGTAGGAACTGTACTGAGAACGTTGGAACCACCCCATAAACCCTCAAGCAACCCTCGGACCATTGTAACAGGGCACCTCTTCTATTCAAAGTCGAGCCGCAATACTCATTTATATTTTTTTATTGGTTTCGGAAGCCCCTGGAAATACTAACGGGATTCCAGCCCTTTGTGCAGAAAGGGTGCGGTTCTTGTGAGAGATGGATATAAGACGTGCTTTTTTCTTTCTTTTGTTGTATTTTCATTTTACTGTCATAAATCTGACAAACAAGGGAATTCGTCTGTCTTTTAAATAAACGGATTTCTAGCGTAAAACTGTTACTGGGGGTGGGAATGAATTTTTTCCCATTGAAGAAACCAAATGACATGTATGAAAAGGCAACACTCACGCTTTTCTTTATGCGTTTGGGGGTCGTTTAATATGGTCATGTTTATAACGTTTTAGAAGAGTAAAGGGACCTCAATCTTATTGGAGTCAGGAGAGAGTAAAACGTGCATAGCCTATCATGTAAAAGGAAATAAAAAATAATTTTTAGAAGTAAGCTGATATTATTATTTCTCTATTTTTACATCTCTTCTGTAGTATTAAACACTAGCCGCATTCGGGGACCAGCCTATTCGCCCATCTTATTAATTGTCTTAATTTGATTTTATCAACAAATTCGCCAATTGATTTAATATACGGTAAAGTGAACGTATCGATTGTTACAAAAGACTGAGAAAGAAATTAGTTGTGAAAAAAAGAAGAAAAAATATGTAGGAAATACATTAGAATCGAGCTAAATTTTGATGCAGTATGTTTTTGTATCAAATGAAATTAATGATTTAATCTTTACATTGACATGTTAAAACAGTCTAGAAAACACGAAATTCTATAAAGATATTTTTTTTAATTTGCATAATTATAATGTACAATTAGTACGCATAATTGAGCTAATTAAAAAGGGAAAATTTAACCCAATTATAACAAATAAATGGATTACATAATCTCCAGGGAAGATTATCTTGCTGTAAGTGGAAAGATGGGTTTAAGGTCATTGCTAAAAAGTAAATCTATCAAGATAATATGGAAAACCTATCAAAAAAGTAACTTTATTTGAAGTAATGAAGAAAGAAAAAGACTGGACTAAAAGAAAAGAACTGGCGAAAAATTAAAATGGATTGCATTTTAATACAAGAATAGATTATGTCGTAAGAAACGAAATAAATTTTTATATCATGCTCCTTTAATAAAAGAGATGCGTTAGATATAAGGATTTGATGAAATAATGAAATTAGTTTGACTTTCATCACAACATTGTAAAGTATTGTTGAAAATTTTGCTTGAAAATTATTTTTAAAAAAATTGTGAAAATTAAAGAAAGAAATTGCGCAACAACTTAAAAAAAATTATTATTTGAAAGATAATAATTTTTCTAATAATTTTTTTAAAATTTAAAATGGTATAAGAATATTTTTATGTTGTAGTATTTTCAGAAGTTAACTCTGAAAAATTCGAAATTCTTTCTTAATTTTTAATTAAATAAAATTTTTAAAAAATTGAAAAGCCTGTCCGAGGCACACATTTCCACCTCTTTTGTACTAAATTTGGTAATTCTAGGCTCAGCGGTTTGTCCTGTAGAACATCAACAGAGATACAGATATCTACACACACATTTGCCATTATTATTTGTAGAAATCCTACATAAAAAAGCAGGATTAGAAAAAGCACTAGGGTATTTTATGATAGATTTTTTCCCATAAAAAATCAAATTCAGTGACCAAACTCATAATCTCTTTGTTTTCACCATCTCGTTTGTAAATGATGTAGCATAAAATTTTTGCTTTTATATATGTAATGATGCATGTTGGTTTGTCTTTTGTACAAATCTATTTTTGCTCAATCTTTATGAAATTTGGCACACGTGCTCTTCAAAATAAGATAATAAATAACTGTCAACTTTTCAAAGTCCACAAGACAATTAAAATTTCAGTTAAAAATTAAGAAAGATTTGGCGTTTTTTCTCGATTTCTTCCGAAAGTTTCATCTAGCGAAATGATTTTTGAATTATTTATTATTCAAAAAGTATTTTTTAATGATACCAGTTTAATTACAAATTACTGAAACATCTTCTGTACAAATTACTAATCTCTAAATTATCCAAAGATTTTTCTTTTAAAGCTTCCTCGCTCTTTCAACGGATGCCTTACTAATGGGCGGCATTTCTTCTTCACACTTTATCGCTAAAACCGAAAAATTCGGCTTATGGAATTGGAAATCAATCCTGATTTGGTTATTTTAAACGTAGAATTGATATCAAACCTGCTGGCGAGAAATTTACTCATTTTGATTCTTCTTAAATTACATACCCATGGTTCCAGATTTAATGCCAAAGTTGAATACTTAAAAAATAATATACCATTACCAATTCTTTGCTTTAGCTTGAACTCATTTAATTCTGCTTTACAGAGAGAATGTTTAGCATTTAATTTTGGGGTAAAATGAACCTTAAAGAGTGGAGTCAAAATAAAAACTTAACTGTGAGTTGTCTTCCATTCAAACAGTAAAAAGTATTAAAATCAAATACAAATTTGCAAACTGTAGATGTCGAAAATAAAATTTCCGAATTCAAAGTCATGTCATTCTGACCTAGGTCAAAGCTACGGAGTGAACTTGTAGACCATTTTGTTAAGACTGCCATCGAATGTGAGCAAATATTAGAAATCCCAGGCTGTTTTATCAAAAAGATTTCTAAACAACGCATTTGCCTAAAATTTAGTGAATTTTGGATGCATTCCTTATCTATCCAATATGCGTATGTGGGATTATACGCCCAATAATGATTAATAACTGACACATATCAATTACCCATGATCCTTTCTCTTCATATTTATTTAGATTTAATTTAGCTAACAGTCTTGATGATTTTTGAGGTTGTTTTCAGTGTAATGCCGATCACTATGCTTGTTTTACTCTTTCACTCGGTATCTCATACTCATTTTTCTGTTACGTTCTGTATCCTAATACACCTGCTTCGATTGAAAATATTTCAAAAGAACTTTGTCTTTAAGAATTTTGAAATCCATTTTTGAGATATCACAGCGCATTTGTAAGAAAATTACATCTATTAAAACAATAATAGTATAACTGTTTTGTTGTCTTTTTTGTATATATATATTAATGAATTAATGATATGATTGTAGATATATGTGGGCCCCCAATTACTTCTGGCAACCACTATTTTTAGACCCAATCAGCCACTGGGGTTGGGGAAGGAGGAATGGGGTAAATGTGACTCGTCTTTCTCTGCATGTAGAAGTGGCAAATCTTAGTAACTGAATACTTCCAGATTAGGAGAAGTTTTCCCCTAGATCTGAGATTAAGGGAAGTTTTCGTTTGGTTGTAAAAATCTGGTCTGCAGACGAATTTGGTAACAGGAAAACAATCCTATGAATGATGTTCAGAAATTTAAACAATACTAAATTTAATCTGAATAAGTTCAATTAATAAATAAATAAGTCAAATAAATTTTAAGGTCCTAAAATTAGTGTAGTAAATTTTGGGGCGCCTTTAGATCAGTGGCGCCCCTGGGCTACAGCCCAATGGAGAAGATGGCGCTGGATATGTGTAAAACCAATTAGAAATCCTTTGTGATCTGTATTTAATTTGTAAATATCTAATACTCAATAACGGGTATGAATTATCCAAAAGAGCAGAGAAGAGAAGGCCAGTCCTTCAACATGCGATATTTAAACTATAATTCACACGAAATTGTTTTGTTGAGACATTTTTTCCCCTTTATCATACTTTTAAACTAAAAGATGAGAATTAACCTCAAAAGATGGTCTACCCCGCCCTGCCTTGGAACCCGGGTCATCTTAATGACAGCCGCTGCAGTAACTTCCAGTAGAGACCTAGTAGCCCATCACTGAGCCACGGCCAGACTCCTCCCGAAGGAGGTACGTACTATCACTGATGGAGGGACCAACAACCCCGCCATTTCTAACCCCCAGGAGAATCGAGTTCCTGTTCACTTATCCGGCAGCAACTCATCCGTGTACTCGCGGTGCCCCGGGGGAGAAAGATGAGAATTAAATCCAGTATTTTCATTCAGCATTATAAATTGGCGATCCTTAAAAATCATAAATTTGCGAAGTTGTTCTCTACAAAAAAGTTTTAAGCAAAATAAATGAAATTGCTGTTCTGTGTTTAAAAAAATCCTTGATAGTTAGCGCGTTGCTAGTCTGCCGTCACTGAAAGGACTATACTAACATAATTAAAATAAATATTCTGAGTGCAACTAGGAAATATTTATTTTAATTATGTACCCAGTAGCACCGAAACAATTCCTTTCGAATATTGGTTTACCACAGACGCCATGATCACGTCTCGATGAAACATATCCGATATTGGGGACTCTGTAACTTTGTTCCCATTCTGGTTCTGGAGATCCGGAACCTGTATTTATCTTCCTATCGTTGAAATGGGTGAGACTATCAAGAATTTATTTACTCTGAATATAAATATTTCAACTCGATAAGAGAGCCGATATAATATTCTTTCGTGCAACAACAACAGGATTTATCTCTCTTCTCTATCTGTGAGCACATAACCTGTTTCTTGTTGAGATTGGTAAAGAGAAAAACTTGGAAAGAACAAAATTTGCCTCCTTTCAAAATAACAGAATATTATTCTCAAACCAAGATCAACAATCTTCATTCTTATGATCTTTTGATGTCATCAAAAATAATTTCTGAATATAAAAATATTTTTTTAAGAATGAGAAGAGACATTTTCTACCGTAACATTTTACACTATAAGTTGTTTCTGATGGAAAGCAGTTTGAATTTAGTAAAGTTCATTAAAATTCTTTTTCCTTCACTGAGAGAAGCTGATTCCGCCGTTTAATATAAAAGCCCAGTAAATTTAGGCGAAAAAAGGGGTCGATATGAAACTAATTCATAATTAGCTGAAATTTTCAAGATTAGCTCCTAGATATGGATAACAAATCCTGAAAAGTCCCCTAAGTTTTCATGTGTGCTTCCATCCAAAATGGCGGATCAATGATGGCCGCCAAGCACCTTTTGTTTCATGTAATGTTTTATCCGTATTTCAGTAAAAAAACACATCATTTTTCAATTCTGGAAAAACCTATGAATTCTACAATGATGGCTGTTTCAATTTATACTTAGATTTACTCAATAAAAATTTTAAAATGAGCTAAAAATTGATTTATTTAACGTCAAAACATGAAATTTTCCCGTTTCAAAATTGAAGATTGCTCTGCTTCACCTCATAATTTTGAAACTATCGAAAAATCTAAAAAGTGATTAAAATGTTTTCTGCAATCCTAAGCTAAAGGCTGCTTTAAAAAAATTAAGATATGCTGGAAATCCGCTGAGACATTTAATTTTTATTAAAAGGGTCGTTGTGATCACGAAGTTGAATTTTTCATACACAGATAGCTACTTGATACGTAATTATGAATGTTTCTGAGTTACCTTTTCATGTTATAATTCTGACTTAGGTAGTTTCATATACTACATAAATCAAATCAAATACTAAAAATATTTCAGCCTCCAATCAACTTACCATCAAGTCATACTTCATACTCTGGTTTCCGGGATTCCTTTTGTGTGTTTGCAGGGAAAGGAAATAAAACTATATTTAGTGGACAACTCAAATTGATAATATGAAGAAGTACATAATAAATTTGGGACATCATATTTGTGGCTGACAGAGAAAAGGTTAAGCTTATCCTCTCTAACTGCAGTTATAGCCTAGTTCATATTCTCCAGATTCCAGTCTCATCTAATACTGTATTTTTGATGAAATGGCAATCTGAATCTTAAAAACACATAATGAGATAGAGTAGAATAAGGATTGAAACAAACAAAACATCATTATTTTTCAGACGTCCATTAGTGACCATATTTCTCTAAGGGTTAATTTGTGAAATCGCTTATGATTCATGCAGGAACCACAAATACTTTGAAAACATTCATCTCATATTATTGAAAAGCATAAAAATTCCTAAAAGACTAAACAATAGAGTCTTTAAATTTTTTTCAAATCAATATCTAGTCGCAAAAAAAGGGTAAATTAACCAGATAAAAATAGCAACGAACGCTCTGGAAGACAGGCAAATGTAGATTTCCTCTTCCATAGAACGAGCTATTGAAATAATCCAGCTCGGCGCGCTGCTGAATTTCTTTTTTGGCTTCCTTTTCAAGGTAGTGAAGGTCTCTTATGGAAAATGTGCTAACTAAGACTGCAACCGCCGTGTGGACGTATTAACAACACTGGTAATACAGTGGAACCTCGCCTAATGAGCACCTCTCACAACGAGTAATTCGTATAACGAGCAAAACAAATTGTAAAAAAAAATTCCTCTCTTAGCGAGCGACGTTTCGTATAACGATTGACGAGGAGAGGTAAAGCTCCTGATTGTGAGCCTGCTACATCAGTCCGTGTTTAGTACTCGTTCCGCTAGCATGTTATTGTCACTTGTGATCACACATCTTTCAAAACTTCTCTAAAGACGTATTATTTAAGCGATCAATGAACCATTATGAGACTATGGAGGGACCAATCTTTCTCTCGGAGAGTTTTGGAAATATCACTTCCACATCGTTCCCTGCCTCAAGATAATCGAAAATAACTGGGAAGGGGTTACCAAGAGAACCCTCATCACGTATCGGAGATGGAGAACCTCAGAGTCCATGTGCTCCGAGTAAAACATTCATCACTGGCGCGAGAACCCTGGTAGGAGAACTTTGTTGAATGTGCCTTTTAGGGTTTGAGACAGTACCTGTGGAGCCTGTAGTCAACGAGTCTTAACCTAAGATCATGGGACTGGAGGTGGATAACAATGATATCGATGAGCTTGTGGAAGAGCATAGCCAAGAGCTGACCACCTAAGAGTTTATGGAGTTGCTATGTGTTTCGCATTCCAGATTGGTTCATACCGCTATAGAAGAGAAGTTGAAGATGATTCATGCTCCTTAACAATGTTATACTTAAAATTCTTTGAGCATTTTTTTCGGCATGAAACGCATTATTGTATTTTACATTAATTTATCTGGGAAAAATTTTTTTGCTTAACGAGTGTTTCGCAGTAGGGAAAACTAGGGATACTTGACCCTACTTTTACTTTTTCTTATACTTCTCGAATATTTGAATTTTTATCATCATAAAAAGATTTGTTTTTAAGAAGGATAAATGTACTTATGCTAAACTGATATCTCATTTAATCATAAAATAAATATATTTCATGAAATCGCCTAGGGTCAAGTATCCATAACCTTAGGGATACTTGACCCTAAGGGTAGGGATACTTGACCCTGCATGCAAAGAGTATTTAAATTCTTTTGATAATTTGTATGTACGCAAAATTCATAATAGGGTAATACTTTTGAATTACAAAAGGTGTTTATTATCGAAAAAAGTTAATAAAACTAATAAAAAAATATTATGGACTCTATAAAACGCAGTTGTTATTAATAAAATCTAGTTACTAAATTAAATTAGTCTAACCATTAAATTAAATCTAGTTATTAAATTAAATTAGTTCAAAATTTAATAAAGAATTAAAATAGTTATTTAATTAAATGATAAAAATTCCAGCAATGGAACTGGGAACCTAGCAGCGTCGTTAGCGCGTTAAAAAGATGCCGGTTTGAGAAAATTAGAAAAAAAAGAATAGCATCAAAATGAAAAAAATGATCTAAAAAATGTTGTACAAAGCTAAAAATAGAGAAGCTTAATAGACTTATTCGGTTCTTCATATATTTAAAGAAAATTAAAAGCAAAAGTATAAAAATATATTTTAAGAGAAAATTCAAATCAAGAAAGAAAGACAAACTCAATAGAAATGGAGAAACGTTAAATAAAACCAAACGATGACAAATAGTTCGAGCAAAAGATTTTTATTCAAATGATAAATAAATAAATAAAACTTTCTTTCAGGCGAGGAAAAAATAGATTATTAAATTTCAATTCTTTTTAAAATTCTTACTAAAATAATTATATACATTATTTGAAATTATCACATTAAAAAGAAATTTTATTCAGTAAATAAATTACTAGCAAACAATGTTTAAGTAATTATTCTCTATATTAGAGTTGCCATTTTGCCAATTACCTCCACGCACCAGAAAACTGATCCCAACCACAAAATGTGCTTCGGTCGGCTACGTCATCGGAGCTGCACTAGCTTTTGATAGGGTCAAGTATCACTAATTTTCTAAATAATCTAAAAAATAAACCACTTAGAATTAAGATTCTGCATAACATAGTATATCAAATTAAAGCTAGAAGTATACTTAAAACTCGGAAATATTTTAATTGATCATATATTCGATAGTAAACTTCCTATCCACTGAGGAATGAAAAAGTGAAAATTTACTTTTGTATCCCCAAAATATATTTACCTGCACACAATTACGATGGCTTTTCAGCTTGGAATGAAAACTCCCTCCAATAAGCCATATGGCCAAAGGTCAAATAAAAATGGCACACAAAAATTACCAATTATCTCAATAGCTGAGAAAATCGCGTAGGGTCAAGTATCCCTAGTTTCCCCTACTAGTAAGATCCTGGAACGAATTATGCTCGTTATGCAAGGTTCCACTGTATTACCCTCGGATAACTTATATAATGATAACGACCATGAATTTAGTTTTAGTGTTTTAGTTTATAAGTCTAAAAATAAGGTGCTTCGATGCACAAATCTGACTCACCAAAAGCTGGCAAGGGGGTTAAAGGGAAAAAAAGGAATGAACATCGGAATCTTAATACATTGTTGAAGAGAGAAGCGAGTTGCTTCGTTCTTCGACTGTTTGTGACGGGATTCGTGTCTTTTGACAATTCATGCTGTAACTTATAAAACAAATTAGCTAATTAATTTTGGGGCTTTGAAGCTCTGTAATAAGGTGTGATAACAACTTATAATAATATATGCCTTATGATATATGCTTTAATAGAATTGTTATTATTGTGCTTTTTCACCAAGGAAATTGTTTTCTAGCATACCAAATAATAAACATTAATATTTAAATGCATTGATTAATTCTTTTATAAAATATTGCACTTTTGAATTATTTTATTATATGACTTGAATATGTGGAAATTAAGACCGTATGTTTTTGACATGACATGACGCCACCCCACATCCCTGGTGCCTATAACCTCAAGGGTTATCTAACCAGTTGGGTGGGTGCAGGGTGGATGAGTACAACAATTTCCACCACAGGGCCCTGGAAACCCCGAAAAAATTTAAATTCTCCCCTCCCCAATGGTTTAAACTTATGAAAAAACCCAAAATTTAAACTGGAGAAGTTACTTAATCAGAACAAATATATGCCTTGTCTGGGCAACACACTCTTAAAGAGTTTGACATTTACAGACAGAAATGATAAAAAAAAATTTAAATAACAGAACTTGATTAAATATAAAACATGTAGGAAACGAACAAAAAAGTTTGAAAAATATACACAATTAAAAACAAATATCGGAAAAAAAACTGTTCTGAATAAAAATTGGTATTAGGGCAGTTGATTACACTTGTTCTTAAAAATCCACGTTCTTCCGTGCTTATATCATATGCACGCTGAAAATTTTAGCGGTGCACGAATCTAAGGATGTATAGGGAATTTGTATTCAAGCAGTTTTTATTTTTCTCAGATTTCCCTAGGGTTGTCCATTAGGAGTTTGTCTCTCTTGCTACTGTCTGACGGTTGTTTGACGGTATGAGACAATTACCTATTAACAAAACGCACAAAAACACAGACGGGTTAGTCCAAACAAGTTACAAACCTGAAGACACAGTCAAACTTTTATCAAATGTTTTCACTGCATGACTTGCTGACGAAAAGGTTGATATCGCAGAGAAGTATATTTTTGACAGAATACCATCATCAATATGTTAACAGCTCCGAATGACTATGAAGGCAAAACTCTACGTATCCGCCTAATAGTCTCGATATATTCCACTGATTAATAACTTTCTTTGATATTCTATTGGCTAAAAATGTGCAAATAAATCTGTAAATGTGCGCAAATAATCCTGTTATGATAAATAAAAGTACAGTTTTTCCTTTGATATAACTTTCTCCTATTTCTTAGATTCTAGACAAAGAAACGTAAAAATTGTTTTTATTGTTGCTGTTAAGGGACCGTTAAGTGCATTACATGATAGACAATAAAGAAATATAATCCATTCAACCAAATCTCCATTCCATCCATTCAAAGCCGTCCATGGATTGCTCACAATCGAAAAAGTTTTAGTAATATCCCCCATTATTCAACCATCTAATCTATTTATATAACCCAAACCTCTAAAACGCAAATTCACGACTCTTATTTGAAAGGAAAAAGTATTCTAAACCGTTGGGTAGCCATGAGGAAAATGATCGGCGCGAAGAGTAAGAATCAATGTTATCAGGGCGTCATATAAATACTAGCATGGAGCTTATCTGCTGGTATTATAGGCGATAGTTTATTACATACCTCACGTCTAATAGGTAGAATTGGTTGCCAAGCAACGGCGTCGAAAAGAGTTAGTAACAGCGAATACAACGAAAGGAATTTAGTTTAGTTGGGAAAGAGGTAAATTCAGTGTCAACGGAGAGCTGTCCACGTGGCAGGTAAACCGAGTTTTCTTCTCTCAATTGAAACTGTTTCACGCAGTGTTGTTTACGCATGTTGTGTATATACGAAGTTGTTATTATATTGTAAATTATATTTATTTTGGAAGAAAGATTTCTACTTACCAATTATGGAGGATTTGCTTGCTTGAATATTAGTTTTCTAAAAAGTCGTTGCTTGAGTTGGAACGCAAGGAAGTTTACAGCTCAAAATTTAATTAAAGGTTATTGTAGTTTCCTTGGGTATATGAATATGCTTAAAGATATTAATTAATTATAATTTTAGTTAAAGAAACGCATTTTTAGAAAGATATGGCTGATTTCAATTATTTCTCTTGTATAAAATAGTAATGTTATATTAAAAGAACGTTGGGAAAAAGAGTCAAAATGTTTATTAAAAAACTAATGTAAACGTTTTATGAATCATTCCACCATTTTGATTAAAATGACATAAAAATGAGTGTTTTATTTATTTTATAAATAAAACACTTATAATATGGTTAGTTATGGCATAGTATATATAATTATAGATAGTCATAATATATAATTGTCTTTTAAATAAAACAATTGAGTTATAATATAGCCTATAACAAAATATGTCAGGAAAAATAACACTTTTGATAAGTCGATTTTCAATCAAAATCCAAGAAAATTCAGAGATGTGATGAAATATTTAAGCAGAAAAAAATGAATTAGATTTTATTTAAGCAAAATTAAGAAAAATAAAATGAAAATACTCTGTTAAAATTACTGGAAATATTTATTTCCTCGCTATTTCTGACTATTAGCAGATAAAACTTCTTTCAAAAAATTTGACTGACAGTTTCAGCAAAAATTCTCCCTGTTTTTTATTCTTATTACTATATTACTCTATCATCTCTAAAAACACAAATAGAATTTCTAGAGAGTGAAATTTTACATTAATAAAATGTTTTATTAAAAATTATTTCAGTTTTGATACGACCGAAAAAGTGCATGAAAAGTTCAAATTTATGTATACAAAAGAATAGTGAAATTAATATTTTGAATCCTGAAATGATTTCAAAAATTCAAAAATCAGTTTGTTTAATTTAATTAATATACATCAGCAGTCAATAAAAATTCTCTCATGATAACACTTATATCATGTTTAGGCGCTTAGATTAGCAATTCATAACTTATTGTTCTGGCATAAATTGCGGATGTGTCATTAGATCACAGAAATCATTAAATTTCTTTTTACTGGAAATTTATAGATTCTTATGATATCTTTTTGTTTGTAGACATGTGTACAAGTTAAGTGTAAAATGCAGTATTTAATAAAGGCTAAAGTAAAAATTGATTTTAATTTAATTAAGTTGCATTAAATTCTCGGTGAGTTCTTTGCAAACAATTTATAGCCCTGATATAGCTTCAAAAGCTGAACAGTAATTCCATTAATTAGTTATAAGCAATTTGCCTACGGTTTAACAATGATTGTACTACCTACAGTTTAATCCAACAAATCAAGAAATACACGAACACAAAATTTCATGCGTTCTTTCGCATAAAACGTCAATTCACATAATGCGTTCATTTACAAGTTACATAAATTTACAAAAAACGTTTTTGAAAAACACACATCTGTTAGTGTGCTAAAGAGTGATAGATTTTTTTATTTTAATTATTTTCGTCTTTTTAATCTTTAATATCTCTTTTTTGTTATACAGGGTGTACACAATTGAAGTGACTCATTTCAAAAATTAATAATAATAAAAAAAACTAAAATTGTTGGAACTACGGTTTTTTAAAAATGAGAGCGCATCTCAAAATTTTTTTAGATAGGTAACATGCCATTTCGGTGGTCTAGGGGGTCGTAATTACTGGAAATCAAAAATTTGTTTAGAGCCATTATCTGAGAAAATATTAAAACTGGAAGAAAACTAAAAGCATGCATTTGTAGGGAATTTTACTCTCTTTAATTTGTTAATTCACATGTAGTGTGAAAACTGAAGAGTTTTCATGATATTCAAGAAAATCT
Organism: Araneus ventricosus; assembly: GCA_013235015.1. NCBI lineage: Eukaryota > Metazoa > Arthropoda > Arachnida > Araneae > Araneidae > Araneus > Araneus ventricosus. The sequence continues at coordinate 61,092 of BGPR01003847.1, forward strand.
AAAAAAAAAAACCAGAAAACACGCATCGGCTTCTGCTGATCGGTAGCTATTGCGTACGGAATTTTTTCGATGTAACAAATTTAGAACGGCGTAACGCCGCGTTACCTATATGAAAAATTCTTTTTGAGATGCGCTTTTATTTAAAAAAAACGTAGTTCCAACAATTTTAGTTTTTTTTTATTAATTTTTGAAATGAGTCACTTCATTTGTGTACACCCTGTAGTATAGAATCTTGAAATCATTTTTAATTCACTACCAGGTGGCGCCAGGTGTGTGGAATTAAGTGGTGCTAAAATTCTATATTGTCATCGATAGCGCACAAGTGTATAAAATTCCAAACTTCCGTCTTTACATAAAACAAGTCAATTACAAAACCAGTCAAATTAAATAAAAGAGTATAGAAAGGTGTGGGGGTAGAATGATGTTTATAAACGAGGTAATATATGATTTCCCACAAAAATGTATTAAATACCAATCTCGTAAGTTATTTTTCTATTTGTTTTTCAGATATTAAGAGTTTGAACGATCGAACATGATTGCATCGTTATTTGTAATGATATCTGAAGAGCTACATCTTCGTGCATCTGACTTTTGTTATTGAAAGGTGCAAGCATCCGCTGTCGAAAGAATAAAAAAGATTTTCATTCATTTTTCCATGGGATTTCTTTTTCGCCTACTTAATGTGCCGAAACAAGCTGTAAGTACATTAAAAAGCATTCCAATTTTGATATGATTGAAGAAATATATGAGAGCGACGAATTTATATTTGTAGATAGAATAATCCTAAAACATTTACTCCCAAAAATTTAAAAATACGCGCCTTTAATTTTATTAATATTCATTTGTAGCCTCTAAAACACTTTTCTCGTCATATCACTTTTATAACGTTTATGAAAGAAGATCAGTGTTTCATATATTGTTATTAATAGCGATTTTTATACTTTAGCTAAGATATTTACGACAGTGAGAGCTTTTTTGCGTAATGATTATTTATTGTGCTTTTGAAAAAGTTTGACTTGCTTTTACTAGCACAGCTTTTACAATATTTGACATTAAAAATAACGTTTCTTTTTATAATACAGGATAATTTAATCTATTACAAATGTTTATAACTTCCTTGTAAACATCAAGCAAATTTTGAACACAATAATACAGAAGGAAGTTTTGTTTGCGTACGTCAGGAGTTCCCAACCTTTTTTCTCTCGCGTACCCCTTGATTAGAATTTCTATTGTCGTGTACCCCTTACTGTCATATTCCCCCTTCCTAACTATTCGTCTATGCAATGAAGATTTGTCAATAATGTTAAGGGCTTAGGCAAGCTTAAGAATCAAATGACTCCAATTAATAACATTTACAGGGCTTATTTTTGATTTTACATTTATTCCATTTTTACAATAGAAGTAGTTCACACTTATGTTAATCCCTTATGTTTTCTTGCGTCCGCCATTACCGACTTTGAATTCGCGTATCCCTAGGGGAACGCCTACCATAGGTTCTGGCTTACGTAATAATTGCTCATTTTCACAACCATGGGAAGCATTACCTATGTGTATCTTCAATTCGTTCAGTGTTGCACGCAAAGGAGGCGTTAAGACAAAGTCATATCCCAATGGAATGAAGACGCAAGAAGTAATTTCAGAAGATTTAGATATACACTGAACATGCATGGGGCTTTCGAATGTCCATTAGTGGCTGTGGACATGCTTCACAGTGTTTGCCGTGAAATGGACAACTACCAAGTGACAATGGGAAGTCACTTAGGGGAATTATTACGCATGGAAACAAAACTTTAACCCTTTATTTCGCGACGGTACTTAAATGTACTACTTTAATCACGATTAAATCCTCGTAATTTGACCGTTTTTCCAGACAGTACTCACATGAACACGAGGAATGTAGTTCCGAATGTAGAAGGAATTCTAGTATAAAAGTAAGAAAGTTGTCTCCTAAATTCATTCACTATTTCGAAAACTTACAATTTTAACCAATTTGTCATAGCTAGCAGCTTCGTAGAATTTGCTTCTAGCTATGATTTGTATGTTGATTTCATTCATAAATTACTCTGCTCGTAAAAACTGCTTCCCGCATTTTTTGAACAAATGTTTTGTGTTACTTAAAAGATATCTATCCATCGCACACAAGAAAAAAAGTTCGAAATTTACGTCTTGAACTGGGTGCGTTATAAATATTGGCATCATTTCAACAGTTGTAGTCAAAGAAATACGTAATATAAGTAGAGTTAAACAAAGTTTCTAGTTTAAAAATGTAAATAAAAAGGAAGGAACTGAAAAAACAGAATGAATTAAGCCAACTATTTCAACAGAATGAATTCAATATATTAGTAAGAAGTTATCTCCTAAATTCATTTCTAACGAATTCTAATATAATATTAAGAAAATCATGTCCTAAATTCGTTCTTAACTTCGAAAACTTACAATTTTAATCAATTTCTCATAGCCGGCAGCTTAGGAGAAGTTGCTTCTAATTATGACTTGTCTGTTTAGTTCACGCATTAATTACTCTTTCTTCTTGCAAAAACTGTTTCCCTCATTTCTTGAACAATTTCTGTTTGGTGTTAATTAAAGGGCTTCGATCCATTGTTCTCAAGGATAAGGAAATCTATTCTCGTATGGATCTTATACTCCTTTCCTATTCACCCTATAAATCTTTTATCGATTATCTGTCGTGATGTTGTTCAAGGAGCAATTAAGAACCCACTGAGAGAAAACATTCTCTTTCTCTCTCCCTGCTCGAGAGATTTATTACTCCTTATTCATGCGAAAAACTGCAATATAATTTGAGCCTAAATAAACAGTGAGAGATAAACAGTGCCATAATTTCCCTTTAGGTTTTTAATTTCTTGTTAGCAAATGTTGATTTCATTTCGTTCACAAGTTTTTCTATTGTTATAAGCTTGGAACAGAAAATTGATATTATTGAATAAGCTTTGGGTTATTTTTAACCCAAAGCTTATTCATCGTCTTCAATTTAAATGAATTCTTTAGGCATTCTCGCGGGTTCTTTACATGAAACTGGCAACTTTTCACACTTCTTAAACAAAAAAAAATAAATTGCATTAAATATATTCTGAAATTTCTTACTTATAAGGTATAACTTGTATTTACGATGAATTTCTTAGTTTAAGAACCTATTTTAACAAAAAGATATGCAACCCAGATTTGCATCTCCAATCCTTTATAAAGATTTTTTTAAAAAAAATTTCTCAATTTAGTTTAGTTAGATCAACCCTCCAGCTATATATCCCGCGATTCACACGAGTTGGAAGTTAGTCTATTTTCTCCTTCATCCCGGAACTTCCGCGGATAGTGTGTTTATTTCTTACTATTAAAGAGTTGCATATAAACAATAATTCGATTCGTTTCAAAATTATTTGAACTATTCGGAAACGTCGCATCTAAAAATTTTAGCAGTTGGATGATTTACATCCAGTTTTGACGCAAAACGAGAGCCATTTTGAAACGGATCTTTTAATTGTGAGACTTGGATCAAATGCCAAGGACGATATCTGAGCCGATATATCACTCTTCAAACATCAGCATCACTGTAGAGGGTCGATGTTTGACCCGACGAATGAAATGTACACCAGGCTCGTGTATACGGCGTGTCATACTGTCTTACTGCCACGAGAAAAACCCTAGACACCAGACCTGCTTGTAGCGATCGTTATGGAAACGGGATATTCCACTGCATTTTGGAGCTGAATGAAAGGGCGTTATTTCATTTGGCGTAGATAGAACCTGCGTAAGTCTCATTTCTCTTTGTACTTCGTTCGGAAACGAATTCCTCGCCCAACGGAAGCGCGTTTGCGTTGCCAAATGTTGCGGTTGATTATTTATATGTATCCCTCCTTTCTTCGACTCGTCTATTTGAGGCAATCCTGCGCAGGGTTTTTTTTTCCCTGGCGGTAGAGCAGCAGGTGGAATCGAGACTCTAATCCGCAGTCCTCCGGTAGAGAAGCCGAAACTGTGTTACAAGGCGATGGTGGTTTCTATATTATCTTAGTGTTTGTTATTTAAAAATATTTCGATGTAACTTATTTCCATTTAGCAAAGTTATCGGTTACCGGCAATGCATGATATTCAGGAATTCTGTAGAATATTTGGTGTTTCCAGACAAAGTGCAAAACAACTGTTTAATTTTAATATTTTACATTCTATCCCATGAATTGTTTTATCGAATACCTAGGCATTACATAACATAAAAAGGCTTTTATCAGAAAAATGCATTTGGCGACTTAAGAAATTCAAAATGAAAGATAAGAGGTGCTTTTTTTTAATATTTATTTATTTTTTTTACTGGAGGTAGAAAAAGATTAGTGTTGAATTCCTTGTTAATAAAAGATAAATCGGAATAAAACTTTGAATTTTAATTTGCATTTGAAAACCCTTCGAATAAATTTAAAAAAAGATCTTAACTTACCCCCAACTAACGATTTTTTGTATATTTGTGGAAATCATTATTCGAGGATTTCGGGTATTTTTAATCCAGAATTTAATTAGTTTTTTTTTTTGTATTTATAATCATCTTGAGTACGAACTAGTTTTGTCTGAATATTTGATATAGTGATTTTATATTTGTGTTCTATTAATCATACTTCCGGAAACTTTCAATCTTCGTGGGATTTTCGGGTCATGAGGGGTCAAATTTTGGATGAAAGTCAGGCCCCTCACAGAAAAATCTCTGGTTTCAATACCTGCCTGCAGGTGACCTTGATGAAGTCTGCAGACCGGATTCGTTTCTTTTCTTTTTTAGAAATTTTTTTTAAAAAAGTTCTTCGATTTTCACTTATTTTAATGCATTGGTGTCATTGGTTGTTTTAGATGCAGCGGCATTTCGTACGCTCTAATTACAATGTATTATAATAGTCACGTGTTCTATTTAATAACTATCCAAATATTTTTTGGTCTTATTTAGTTTAGTAAACGAACTAAAATTTTATACCTGTATCAAATGTTAGACCAAACACGGGAAAAGATTCTTTTTCCTAAACCCACTCGTCACTTCCTTCGCTGAAATATGAAACTAAATAAAATGAGTAAAGTCACAAAATGAGTCATGTTTACAACTTTTTTAACACGCATGTTGCCATTCACGTTCATACAAATATTGTAAACATTTCTAATTTTTTTTTTTACCTGAGCACTGCCATTCCGTTTAGTAAAAATTTTAAATACATTTTTTTTGCTTATAAGTTATCTAGTTATATTTTTTTTAAAAAATTGTGGAAATTAGAGAAAAATAAAATGGGAATCACATTGAAGATATATTTTTTTAAATTTTTAGATGGTTTTAAAATAGCTTTCTTCAGATAAAAACCTTCGAAATTATCACCAGAAAACATCAAAATGACGAAATCAAAAAACAGAATTGAGAAATTTTGAATATTTCTAGAGAATGCTTTTGATATCACTTGAGAACATTCGGTTGCATAAAATAGCGGCCAGATCATTTTAGGACATCAAACAAAACAGGAAACATCAAAATGATGAAATAGGAAAAAAAACGGTGACAATCCTTCAGTGGAAAATGCAATTTTGAATGCTATAGGATTTTTATCGAATGCTAATGGGAAACATTCGGTTGCATAATGCATAGGCAAAACATTTTTCCACACGCTAAAAGTGTCATCCTTATATGGAAGTATATGAAAATGTCAAAAAAAAGAAAAAAAAATCCCTAATTTTTTACTTAACAACAATTTATATGAAATTGAGCACACAAGCTGCAAAATGTGTGTAAAATGATGGCCTGTTCTTTGGTATCAACCAATTTCATTATTCTCGAAATACAATTTTCATGTTGATATTTAAGTCATTAGGCTCGCAAAACAGATTTGCCAACATTTAGGAGAGGCCTCTCCACAGTCCAGCAGAGCAGACAGAATGGGTGGGGCCACGATGATTAACAATGAAGAAGGACCAGAATGGATATTACGCATTAAAACTCCTCTTCAATCTGAACTGATCTTTTAATATTATATAAAGGCGTCCAGTTAGTGATTTCTGCCTTTGATATACAATGTATCGCCTAAGAATATGCTTATTCTGGGATATCTGTTTCTATTCTTATATATATTCTGCTAAATATATTTTGAGTATTCTTTCCTTCTTGGAAAGATATAAAACTCTATAAAAATAAGTTCAATTTTGAAAAATCTGTGTTTCTAACTACAGTGTTGTGATTACGTCATTTCATATTTTAGTTAATTTAATTTAGTTTAGATAAAATAGCATCCCGTTTCAAGCACGATGGATATTTTGGGATGGACCTTATATTTTGAACCGTTTCAAAAGACGAAGATAACATCTAAGCCTGCAATCTCTCTCCAAACTGACACGCCACACTGTACGTTATTTGACTAAAAGTCTGTTTAAGATGTGATAGATCAACTCAAATTTCTGGTTTATTATGGTATAAATTAATATTTGAGATAAATATGAAGCAGAAGATGGTTGCATCCATGATGAATAATTATTTGAAAAAAATTTACTTTCAATTGAAAAAAAAGTTATATTTATTGCGTATTATCTTAAAATGAGCAAACGAATAGATTCAAAGTTATGAATTTACCATAACTTGAATGTAACAATGGATTGCAATGAATCACAACTTGGTTGAACTATTTTTACCGTGATCTGATGGTATAAATATTGCCTTAAGGATGTTAATAACTGCCTTGTTACCCTACTCATTATCTGTAGACAATAATTTGATTAGAAATATTTGTTTTCTAAACGAGAAAGGCGTTTTTTAACACAAATGCTAGCTGCGTAACCCGGCGTTGCACGGGTTATCTCGAATAATGCGTCATTCCCTGGTGAAGAGGAGAAGTGAGGTCACGTGAGGCCTCGGGAACCATATTTTTTCATATGTCCGCCTCCGTTTTTTTCAACAAATATTGTCACTCACTTTCTCCAACAAACGTAAATATCCTTTCAAATCTAGTCTTTTAATTACCTTATAAAAGTAAAGTTGAGAAATAAGACACCATGAGACAAAAAAGAAAGAAAAAATGCAAGAAAACGATTTTTTCCGATGTTTATAAATCAAAACACGGAAGCTCGCGAAAAAAGAAAACCTTTTATACAAACCAGCTTCCGTTAAAATGGTTCAAAAAGATGAAGAGAAATGAATAAAAAATAAAAAAAATGTAAGAACACCGGATGTGAATGATTAATAAAAGGGACAAAAAAGAAAATTGAAGAAAATCGGCAAGGAGTGTCTGCATGATGGATTCACTCATTTTTTTAAATTAATATCTTTTTAACTAATTGTAATTTCGGAATTTAAATGGTCAAAATGAATTCCTTGGATTATTTCCTATCTTTTGGTACTTTCGGCGCGTTTCTGCGTTCAGTGTTTCGTGAGAAGATAGCCTTCACATAAAGACATTTGTTTATTCTCGAATTTTAATAGTGAAGATTAATTAAGGTTATATTTAACACATTAATCTTTTTACAGGAATGGCATATTTTCATCAGTTTCTTTTTAACAAGTGAATGTCGAAAACTACAAAAATTCTAATGATTACCATTTGTTATAAACCATACTGAAAAAGATTATAATTTTTAAAACAGAATTATCCTTTAAGTGAGTGATATTTTTATTATTATTTTTCCTCTGTAACTTGAGAAAAATTTATTTAAAAAAGGCATTTGTTTGAACGCAAATATTAATTAACCCTTATCAGTATCAAACAGCTTTTCTCAAAATTACTCTCAGAATAAACACTCTTACCTATTTTTCTGATGTTTGCTTTTTCGCCAAATGAAGCAAAGATAATAGAAATACAACATCAGCTTAAGGGCGAGATTAAACCAGACTCAAGAAAATTAAATTTCGAGCGAAACTGCAAGTCAGAAGATTTTTCGAAGAAGGAAAATAATAAAAATAATGCACACTCCAAGTAAGAAATCAGTCATCAAAAAGAATTTGAAAAATTACCTCAACTACTTTTTAAAGATAAAGTAAAAATAATTACTTTTTGAACTGAGGGTAGAAAATCTTTAACAAAGTACACTTTCTCTCTCTCTCTTTATAAACATAAAATATTTTTCATCTTATGTTCCATTTCAGCATATCTTTTGAGCACTTTAATAACGAGTTCTTAACAATTGTTACCTTTTCTCCCCTGTGATATTTCATTTATTATATCACATTGATTACATTGTAAAAAAAGTAAATAATAAAAATAATCCCTATAGTAAGATACCAGTTATCAAAACGTAGTTTAAAAACCACCTCAACTACTTTTTAAAGATGAAGTAAAAATAATGACTTTTTAAACAAAGTGTAGAAGATCTTTAATAAAGTACACACTCTCTTTTTTTATAAGCGTAAAACTTTTCTCATCCTGTGTTCCATTTTAGCATACCTTTTTAGCGTTTTAATAACGAGTTCTTATTATTCTTTACCTTTTTCCCACCACGATATTTCACTTTTTTAAAACTTTTCTATATCGAAAGTTAATCTATAATGGTTCTCTTATGCAAAATGGCCTTATTAGTAGACAGCGAAAGTGTTCACTTCATTCTTACCACAGAATTCTTGATCTTGAAACTATTGATGTTCACAGCCCAAAGGAAAGATCCGAAAATAATTGCAGACGAAGCTCATTACGTGGAGTAATGTCATTCGCGAGAAATCTATGAGCTTCGCTTATATCTGCTGCATTCTATTGCTCTGACTATTTATAAAGAGAAATGCCCCTTCTGAGACTACTTTGTGGCTCTTCGGCTGCGAGTTCTTTTATGGAAGAATTGGTGGTGCCCATTTTTGTTAGTTGGCCTCATATTTCTTTTCTACTTGGAAATATTTTTATGTCATTGTGACCAAAGCCTTAAATTGGCTCATGGAATCAATAAGTTTCCAATCTTTCGACTGAGAAGCCTTAAGAGTCTAGTCTCAGATGAATTTAAAAATAAATTTGTCAGAAACTGAAGAAAAAGATTTTAAAACTTATAGGAGAGAAATAAAAGTTCATAACCTTGAAATGCATAAAATAATATTACATTGCTTAAGGTTGTTTGAAGTTTATAACGCTAAGGTCGTTATTAAGCCATGTTACGTCACGTATTTAAGAAGTTTAATTCTATTAACGTCCAGTTTTAAAGTAACACGAGGGCTATTTTGGGACGGACCTCGTGATTTTGAACCGCGGTCAGATGACGAGGACGACACCTGAGCTGGCACCCCTCTCCAAACTTCTGTACCATACCAGCTGGTGGACGTTTGATACCCTACATACGATTTAATGTGCAACCGGCGGCCCAATATACGGTGGACCTTCAGTGGAATCGGGTTTCGAATCTGGAACCTTCCGGCTACGAGGCCGACACCTTATCACTAGGCCACCGCGACCTCACGTATTTAAGAAAGATTACTTTCACGTTTAATGGAGATAATTATGTTTGAAATCGTGAATAATTCTAAAAATCGTAATTAAATTTCGAAAAGTGTGAAGTAATGATAGTCGTCTTGGCCTGAACGTTTGCGAACAAAACCAGAAAAACACGAATTTCATTATACTTATTAGAAAATAATCGTATCCCCAAAGTTAAAAATCTGTATTCATTTTTTAAAAAAAATGTATTTAAAGTTTAATGTTTCATTTTTAATGGCGTTCGTTAATGCAAACTAGCCTCTTATTTCTTTTTAATTTAGAAACATAACATAGCGATTCAGACTAAAACCATAAAGTTGTGTCTGGATTCAATAAGTTTTTGATCTGTCGACGGAAAAATATTTGAAGCCTTAGCAGCAGGTGAATTTAACCCTTTGCCATCGATGCCGCCACAGTGGCGGAATTCGCAAGTCGTCGTAGAAGTCGGTTTTTTTTTTTTTTTTTTTTTGTTTTAGACTCACACCGACCAGCCTACCCAAACGGGTGCGATTGCCGCCACTGTGGCGGCATCGACCGCAAAAGGTTAAAATTTATCTGTATCAGAAACCTTGAAAAGAGCAATGTAAAAATGTTATCTGAAATAAAATATGTAACTATACAATACAAAAATTAATAATATAGAACATAAGATAGATTTTAAAAAGATAATTCTGATTAAAATTCATGGATAGTTACCTCAACAATTACATTATTGTCAAGAAATGATAGTCATTTTTATTTGAACATTTAAATACAATATAGGAAAAGACCTAATTCGATTGTACTTGTTGGAATGTAATTGTATCTTCAACTTAGACATTCTGTCTTTTAATGAAATTTTTAATTTAAAATTCAATTTTTCATTATTTAATGATCTGCAAAAAGAATTATATGATAGCTTATACGACATAAATGGTAACTGATTTAAAAATCTCTCGTTACTGAGTCCCAATTTAAAAATTTTAAGTAGCTTCTTTAACAGGAAATAAATTATATAAATCTAATAATCTTTAATGCATTATAAATGTTTGGAAAAACAGCTTATAATGTAGATGCTCAATGGCTATGGAAATCAAGAACTTTTGTCATGAAACTATTTTAAATCTTAAATAGTGTTAGGAATATTCAACACGGTGAATTAATAAAGCGTTATGACCCTATACTGCAATAGGATGCTTATGCACGTAAGTGATACGTAATTCTTTCATTTACATTTTTATCTTTTTTTAAATTAATTTTGAAATTTTTCTAATTAATAAGATAAATTATTTATTACATTTCTGATTTGAAGAGGAAAATTTTTTAATGAAGAAATTTTAATTGCATAATAAAGTCAATATATGCTCACGTTATGCACTTTAAAAGCCAATTTAATTTTGGAAACCATCGTGCATCCTCCATGAAGATAAATGGCATAATAACCTTTATACAACAGTCGCATGAAAAACTTAGAGGGACATTCACCGTTCCCAATCTGGAATTTTTGGAACACGTGAAGGAAAAACCTATCGCCAAGGTCGAAAACCTATGAAATTTGGAGCAAATGGATTGGAAGTGGTGGAATTCCAAAAAAACTCACAATCCAAAACTCCATCCGCCGATTCCAATTTGGGACCTCGATGCGAGGGTAGCGGTAAAACAAAGGATCTGCCTACATTGAGACCTCGCGACGAGGCTAGAAATGAAACTCAAAATCCCCCGTTTGGGGGAGGAGGAGGGAAGGGTGGGAGGAATTCTGCGACTTTGAACCTTGTCTCAAAACAAACTTTGGAACATCCGTGAATGTTTTGCATAATTTTTCGACTAAAATGAGTGGGATACAAAACAGTTGTGGGGACAAATGACTTTCTTTCTAGTGAATGCCCAGCTGAACAGCACAGCTTAAGACAACAAGCAATTTGATGTTAGATGACGCGGGTAGTTACGTCTTATGAGACATGGGGCGGCGTTTTGTCATGAGATTGTTGTATCACGTGAAATTATTACATTATGATTTTTTAATCCATTAAGCTCAAAATTAGTTTTAATTACAGGCGAGGGGGATCATAAATTATTGAACCCATTTCAAAAATTAATTAAATAAAACTAGTAATGTTACAACTGCGTTTTTTTAATTAAATGAGAGAGCAGATAAAAAGGTTTTTTCAGATAGTTCACGTATCATTACGGCGTTCTAAATTTGCTGCAGCAAGAGATTTCCGTACACAATGTCTACCGATCAGCAGAAGCCGATGCGAGTTTTTTGGTTTCCTTTTTTAGTTTTTCTTGAATATCTCGAAAAATATTCAGTTTTTACACTACATGTGAATTAACAAATTAAAGATCGTAAAATTCCCTACAAATACAGGCTTTTATTTTTCTTCTAGATGTAATAGTTTCGCAGATAATGGCTCTCAAAAATGGGAGATGTTCAATAATTTACGACTATCTAGACCGCTTTAATGGCGCATTACCTATTTAAAATATCTTTTTAAAATGCGCTCTCATTTAATAAAAAACCGTTAGTTGTAACATTATTAGTTTTTTTATTAATTTTTGAAATGGATTCAATAATTTATGACCACCCTTTATTTTCCCAACATTCCGCATACCCATTTAAATGGTTGCACAACTGCGGTTGATACATAAAAATAATTGCAATATATAGGGCTAAGTTATCTTGGTGAAATTATTAGCACACATTTGCATTTACAAACCCAAAATTCAATCGAACATCTACGAAATATTTACGAAAGCGATGGCTTTTACTCGCTGCTCTCAGTATATTTTATTCCCTTTGAGAAGCCATCATTTATCATTTTTCGGAAGACACGAAATGACTTAGAAAAGGCAGAAAATAACGAATAGATGACAAGGTTTGATGCACTTGGCTTAGCTTAGTTGTATAAATGTCCCTTTTGAAGCAACACGAGGTAATATCTGATGACAGAGAGGAAATGTGTTCTTATTCTTTCATGTCCGTTTTAAATATTTTTGAAAATGATTTTAAAGAAAGTTTAATCTCTTTGAAAAGCCATCACATTAAGTTCGTCATTTTTCGGAAGACATGAAACAATTTAAGGCAATAAATTATGATAAAATGACAATGTTTGATTAAAGAGAAGAGGCGCTGTCTTATCCTTTCCAAAAATGACATTAAAATTTTTTAATCAGTTATATATTAACTAACAACGCTAGATTATATTTAATTATTGTAAGAGGTATGGGTAGAATACACGCAGGAACATTTAAACATTCTTGATATTAAATGATTATTTAATGAATATTGAATATTAAATGCTTTAAGTCTATGTACAATTTGCAAATAAATTTAATTAAAAACAGTTTTTAAAAACACGCTTATTAGTGTACTGACAGCATAATTGTTTATTTTAATTTTTTTACACTTTTTAATTTTGAGGTCTATTGTTTAAGCTCATTGCCAGTTGATGCTATTGGTACGGGATCAAAATTTAATTTAATTAATGATTAACTGAATTCAGTTTTGAAAATATTAAAATAATGTATTATAAAATTTCAAATCTGTATCGCATCAGAAAGTGAGTGCAAAGTCGATTACAAAATCCCATCTTTACAAACATGAGACCAGTCATGATAAATAAAAGTGTTTCAGGAGAGCATTTCGTTAGAATTTACAGTCCGAAACGTGGTTTGCTGGTTAGTGCATCACCTAAATGCATCCCCCGCGTATATTTAACCGTTTGCATTCGAAGCCTTTTTCACTCGGACGAACCAGCAACTCGAGACGTTTCTCGGTGTTCTTGGTGAATTTCTCCTATAACTTAAAACGATTACACATACAAATTAATGTATGAAACTTTTATATTTTAACATTTTATCCATCTTTACATGTCTAAGAAGATAATTTCTTAAATATTAATCCTTTTGCCACGACTGTAAAGTTTGAACTGATCTCGGAAGGTCGACCGTCGAGAGCCAAGCCTGTGTCTCTTCAGACCCGACCAAAATCTTATATCTTCAGGGCAACACAAAAAGACAAAAGTCACTCCTCGATAGAGAAGAAACAATGTAAGATCTGTTCAAAAGTCGGGTCAAAAAAGATACAGGCTTGGCCGGCGAGGGCTAACGCAGAAAACGCATTCCGGTCCGCGATCGCGGACTAATTTGAGATAAGAAAATCTTATCTCCATTTGAAGGGATGACATTCTGCACTTCATAAGATTGTATTCAAAGGGCTTAGGAACCCAACTGAAAGAAATTAAACATAAATAGTCATTGCCGCGTATCGAGTTTCCGCGTCAAACCAAGTGGTGAGCGAGAGTCACCTCTCGAGTGCAAAGGGTTAAGCTACTTCGTGGCCAAGGGCGGATCTAAGAATCTGTTAAGGGGGGTGGGCTACTCCGGAAAATTTTTTCCATGTTTTAAAATTCTAAATTTAGAATTACTTAATTGAATTAAATGTAAATTTTAAATTAATTAATTTTATATTATTAAATTTTAATTAATTGAATTTAATTAAGTAAAATTATTTTATTGATTAAATTTTACTGAATTAAATTTAATTTATCGAATATATACAAGGGTGGTTCTAGGAATCCTTGATGAATACTGCGAAAAAACTATTTTTCGTATTTTTAACTTTAAAAAAATGCTGCACAGACAACTAAGATTGCTTAATTTTCTTTTTCTACTCAAAAAATTTTGACCTTCTCACAAAATTGCCAACTAGTCATGGCCAATCTCCTTGATTTTTTCATATAAAATATGTCAAACTAACCATACTTTTCTATTTTGTTCGCCATATTTTGAATTCTGATTTTAATTGAAACTCCAAACTTTTAAAAAACCTGTTGTATTTCAAAGCTGAATGAATATCATTGTCGTTGTGGATTGCATTCTTCGATGAGATAAGGCCTTCCAGAGGTAAAATCCAGTCTAGGTTAAATCCTAACTCAAGTTCTAAAATAAAATGATCAACTATAGGTATAAATATCACTCGTCTTAAATTTTTCTCAGCATTATTTCAAGGAACATTTTCTCTAGCTGTTTCCATGCCACGTGTTCTAGGAACCTTCATTTCGCTATTAACATCGTCAGATACACTTGTTGCAATGGTTCAAAATCAGTTGTGGAGAATTGTGGGACGCACAATCGTAGGAGCTCACACAGTGAAGATTCGGTCACGAGGTTTTTAGGAGAAGAACCAGAAAGTGATGAAGATGAAAATGATTTGGGTTGGGCTCACACCGTTGTATAGAAAACTGATAATGATTTGTGACTTTCATCAATGGTTTTGTTTATTGGACGCAATTTTGACATAAATTTTCATAAAAGTAGCATGTATATTCGGGAAGATAAAATTTTTTAAAGAAATCCCCCAGTTTTTTCGCATGTTTTTTGCTTATAACATTTTGAGTTTTCAACCATATTATACAAACAGAATGCGTAACAATACCTTAAAATTAAAATTAAATACTTTAAATATTCAAGGAGATATGAGTATTTGTAGTAATATATGTGCAAAATCTATTATAATTTTCATTTAAAATTTCGAAGCCATATATATAGGGTAGCTTATCTAAAATTTTTCTGCTGAACATTGTTACTATTCAGAAATATATCGACATTGTAGCTAACTGAATTTCAGTTGCTCTCTATGAGAAACTAAATTATGTGGGGGTTTTCTCATATTTATAAGGTAAAATCGTTTGCGCCGATTCTTGATTTCAGAAAGAATTTCGAAATTATTTGCATATATTTCTCTAAAAGAAAGTTTTTCTGATTTTTACCCCATTGAGTGATTACTGGAGAAACGTAGAGTAATGTAATGATGAATTATAATTTTTCGAAATTTTGGTGAAAAGTTACCTTATTGGTGGTACCGGCTTTCTTTTTGGTATATTCCAATAACAAACTCACTGCGTGAAATGTTAGGTATATTTATTGAAAACTTGGTTGGAAATATACAAGAAAAATAAAATTTTATGAATACCTGATCATAATCAACAGTTTTATGCTTTTGTATTTGGTCAAATCAGAATAGCGTTTTAGAAATCCTTTTATCCAATTATTGCCAATATTGACAAGAAAACCGAAGACACTGAACTGGACTATACAAATTGCAACGGTCTTTTTCTCCTCATTAGGAAAAAAAGGGAATTAGCAAGTTTCTTTATATGAAATATCATTCTTTTATAACCAAATTTTCGCTTGGAGTACTTTAAAACCTTCTGCCTCTTTAAGAGTACTCTAACCTTGTGAAATTGCATTAAAGCAAACTTTAAGGGTCTCTGGAGAGAAATCCATATGATTGCAAGTCCCCACCTTCCTTTTATACACCCTGACTGCACTATAAGCCAAAGCAAGCATTGTTCTTCTTATTCTTTAATAGAAATTAAATTAAAAAACCAACTGGAGTTGCTTTGTACCGCTTTTTTTTCCCACCCGAATTAGGACGTATACGAAAAAGTTTAGGGGAGACCACTCCCGCTGGTCTCATCCAAGTTAAGCAATGGATTCTGAAAGTTAATTAGCGCGACGCATTTGACGTGTATCACGTGAGCACGAATTGGTTCCACTATGTTGTATTATGTTTTTGATTTAATAATAACGAAAATTTCAGATTTTTCAACACATTTTCATTTAAGAGAAGTTTTCTTCGTAAGAATTCATTCAGACATTTAATTTTTTTCGCAACATTTTAAACCAGCGAAAGTGGTCTCCTCTAAGCTTTCTCGCATACGCCCTAACATGGGTGGGGAAAAAATACTCAAAACGGCAGTAACACGCGCTATTCCAAACACAGGTGAGAAAAACGTACAAATCAGTCGCACCTTTTTCTTTTGCTTCGTAGAATGATGAGGAAACCGAATATGCAATTTGAACGCCTTTTTTTTCAACCGATTGAAACCAAAACTGGACACAGATCTACAATTAAAGTTAGAATACCACATACCAAATTTCTTTTATCTAAGTCATTGCGTTTAGGAGTTAGCGTGTTCACAAGCATGCGATTATACAGACTGACAGACTCTGACGTATTTGGTTCAAAATTTGATACCTAGATTCCTGATGATAAAACTGTGTACCAAATTTTATCTATCTAGCTATTAAAATTTTAGAGTTATCGTGTTCATATGAACACGGACAGACAGCCAAACAGACTTCGAGTAGACGGATTTCGTCCAAAATTTGATAGAAATCTACTAATTTTGTGTAAAGCCCATACACCTAATTTCGTCCCTCTAGCTCTAACCGTTTTTGAGTTATCATGTTCACAGACACACAGACAGGCAGACATAATTCCAAAATTGTGTATTTCGGATTCAAGGAGATCTAAAACGTGGAGATTTATCAAAATCTCGAGTTTCTTTGTAAACTTCATATACGAGAAAGTAAAAATGCCTGGAATTTTGTTTTTACTTTTTTAAAATCTTTGATGATTATCCGTTGCGCAGAGAGTTTTAAAATAATTATAATTTGAAATTTAGAATTTGCATTTTTTTTATTTGGTATGCTAAACAAACTTTTTGTTGTTTCTATCACAATCATGAAAAAGTAGGCAACATATATATTGGCAGCTTATTTTAATGAAGTGCCATTTATGTCTCTCTTATAACCTCAATAACGCTTCGAATTTTCCGTCGCTAATTAACTGCTTTAGTTGATAAAACGAAAGCAATTAGTCTCTAGTTTAAGGCTCCGATAATTAAGTTTTATTTTTACTGAACTATTTTTACCTTTGTGGTTGCACCCATAACCTGACCAATGCTATGAGCTATTTAACTATTCATAAGACAAATATAAAATGAGTCAAGCTCACAGAAAATAGTCTGTGTTCGAAGCTACTTTTAAACTAACGAGGCCCTTTATTGAGGGGTGTGTTTTATTAATAGGCCTTGAAACAGATGTTCATTAAGCATTTATTTCCATGTTCAAGTTGAATGTGGTGAAAGAAACGAAGCGGCGCCGCACCGCTCAAGTAAGCGCTTGAGTGACATATTAACCAGCTCGCTTGCAAAGGCAATTCTTCAGCATATGCACCCTGTTAGACATATACAAATTAGGATGCTGTTTTCGAAGGTCAAATGAGTGATTTTTGATCTTTAGCCTCAAATATTAACTTCGCATTTATTCAAAAGATAAAAGTTTATAAATTTCGAGATTGACTTCAGCGAAGCAGTTTTCTTCAGTAATTCAGGGTATCCCAAAAGGTCGTTTTCAAATGTCGTCGTGTGAGTGATTTTTGAAATTATTTTGTATTGCTTTTTTGTACTGTGCTTCGGTTTTGTACTGTGTTTCAGTCCTCCTCTCTGTTTTTCCCCCTTTTGTATTATGTGTTATTTGTTTTGTTTTCGTTTTGTCTGTGTATTGTTTGTTTTGCATTTTTTGTGTTTTGTTTGCCTTGTATTTTTTGGGCTTTATTTGCTTTGTGTCCTGTTTGGGGTTGTGTCTTGTATTGTAAACACCGCCGTTTTGTTGTGCATTTTTGTGTCTGTAGTTATATCAATAAGTGCAATAATTGTGTGACATTTCTCTTAAGTAACATCTCTATTTAAATATTTAACTTGCCTTTTTAAATATGGTGAGGCTGCTTGTAGTTAATACCCGCAACCCTAATTCGTGATCATGTTTCTCTTTCCTGGGGGTCATCAAAAGACTCTACAACCATTTGGTTGAGTCGACCCTCCTGGGATACGGAATGGAATGGGAAAATATTAACTTCGCCTTTATTCAAAGGATAAGAATTTATAATTTTCGAGATTGACTTCAGCGAAGCAGTTTTCTTCAGTAAATTCAGGGTATCCCAAAAGTCGTTTACAAACTTTAAGGGTAGGACAGGCATACAGAAACAAATTATTCTTACATTAGAACATGGGGTCACAAACCCAAAGGGCGGCCTCTATTGGGAGCTCTTCATCAGTGAATCAAATAAAAGAAAAGGATACACCAGATAAAGTGTATAACACAGGTTTAAGGGAATACAAATTTGCAACAGCACTTCAACACACTTGCATAAATAACATCGGGCGACAAATCCTTTGAACACTTCAAGTATTCCAAAGGCTTATTGCTGACACTGCTTCCGACTTGCCCTTGTATTTGTTATGCTACGTACGATTTGTAATGCCCTTATTCATATAGCTGTGTTATTGTGCTAATGTCAATTTTTATTCCATTTAAATTGTGTTGCACTTGCACACTTTATCTGGCGTATCCTTTTCTTTTCCTTAATTCCTTCAGTGGTCACCCTTTGCGTTTGTAACCCCATGTTCTATTGTAAAAATGACTAGTTTCAATGGCCTATCCTTAAAGTTTGTAAACGATCTTTTGGGACATCCTGTATATTCTATTAAACATATTAACTACTATCCGACATTTTTTCTTCTCCGACAACGGCAATTCTTATTTATATCGGATAAATGAATCTCTACTGTACATGGTAGCAGCAATGGTGGCTACTGAAAAAATACCGGCCGTTCATCGTCTAATTCACTGATTGAGTATTTTGAAGTAGGGATGGCGGTTATTGCAAATAAAAAGAACCGGTTTTCGGTTAAACCGGTTTTTTTCACCTCCGTTTTAACCTAACGTTTAAAACAGCTCAAAATAACCTGTTTTTGAAAAAACCGGTTTTCGGTTGTTGTTTTTTAAAAATGCAACGTTTGTGGACATAATTTTTTATTAATGATATATAATAAGTAAGCATTAACACAGTAATTAATTACTTTAATAAGTAATGATTATAAATAAATGATTAATACAATATGTAATAATAATAAATGAGTCATTATTACAATAAGGAAGTATTATAGACAAAAAAATTTTATTAACATTGTTTTCACAAGAAATTAATTCATTGGCCAACATTTATAATCTAATCTGCTCATAAAGACTCTTTCAGCAAAGTGTTGATCCTTGAGTCGACACCTCTCATCGGAAACATCATTCAACCTAGATACTAATCTTTCGGACACCACAGAACTTCCGACTAAAGATAAATATTTTTTGGCTACAAAAAAACAGATGCCGTCTGCAGACAAATTTTTTATTAGTATTGTTTTTGCAGGAAATCAATCCATTGGCCAATATTTATCTGTTCATAATGACTCTTTCAGTAACCCGACAACCAACAGACGCCTCGAGGAAGCGGTTATAGGTGAAGGAACGTAGGGAATGCGGTGAAGGAACGTAGGGAATGGACTGTGCCCTGTGACAAACAGAATTTCTTCACTTGTCCACAAGACTGGTTTTAGGTTAACTGTTTTGAGCACTTTATGCACAGAACGTCCAGCGTTTCCTGATAGTATAGTGGTTAGTACATTGCGTTGTGTAGTTCACTATCAGATTTTGGGTCAAATTAGTCAAAGAGAAGACCGTTGGTCTTTCACTCCCACAACACGATATTTCAGGCTGAATCCCTGGCACTAAAAGAAGAAATAGCCTGGGCAAGCGGTCAGAAAGGTAGGGCCAAATTATGGTGTGACAGCTAAATAGTCCACAAAGTAATCATATCACCAAACTCAAGGAATTCCATCATCCAAGAGATTCAAATGTCATTCCAAAACAACCCAAACATCGAAGTTGGTTGGGTAAAAGCTCATATTGGCATCGCCGGAAATGAGACGGCATATCAATTAGCAAAGAAGGCAGCAAATGAAGGTCCTAAATTTGAAATCCCAGCTCCCAAAAGTTTTCTCAAGAAACTATTCAAAACCGCCTTACTTCAGAGATGGGAAACAGACTGGGATGAAGGAGAAACAAGAAGACTTATCCGTAATATCATACCAAAAGTCTCCGACATCCCATCACCATGGACCACGGAGGTTATTCAATTCGCCACTGGCCATGGGCCCTTTCCCTGTTTCCTTAAAAGGTTCAATCTCTATCACACAAATCGTTGTGCCTGTGGGGAATTGGGCGACAATGCACTTTGTTACTAGCTGCCCGTTGACCGTCTCTTTCCACATGACGAAATCAAGTGATCATCTCACTGAACATTGGTAGAAAAGCTTCCTCTCCAACAAATACTCAAGATCCAAAATCATCCAATAGTGAACTTCCTTACCGATAATGAGGTCTTATTTAAATTTGACCCTGGAATTGACAGTAATTTTTCAGACAGTGACTCGGACATTGAGGTCGCTATCCCCCAGTAACAAGACACTCCCAACGAGTTTGTTAGTAATGTTTTTTTCTCTTTTGTCCTTTCCTTTAAAATGCTCTATCATTATTTTATAGTGTTTGGTATTTAATATGTCTCTTTGTATATTAACTTGGGTTTATTATTTTATGTATTTAATTTGTTTTACATATTTTTGTTTTATTATTCTATGTATTATTATTGTATGTATGTTTTTTTTAATTTTTTTCTTTTGCTCAATAAAGTTTGTACGCACGCCCATCAAAACTGCAAACCGGAGATTTTTATCTCTGGAGTCAGGGGTGTGTAGTAGTGTAATGTAATGTAATATAATGTTAACATTCAAAAATCTACAACTACTAAACCTGGACTTCACTGAGTAGCATTTTGTTCCTGTATAAATATAGTCTTTTCAGCGAAATATGAAACAACGCAGAATTGTGCTTTTATACATAAATATTTTCATCTTCACGTAACTGAAAAATTAATTTTCACTCTGAATATGATGCAATAGTGATTCGTCAGTCTCCACTAGTTCTAAAATCTCGTGAATATATTGTCAAGTATTTATTAAATCATATTTCCTGTTATAAGACTATTTTCCGAGTAACTGCGTTTGACGAGTATATCCGTTAAATCAAAACTCTATTTCGGCATATTTTATGTACTTAACTTATAAAATAAAAAAATACAATCTATTAACCTTTTGTTGTACGAATTTCTTTAACTTCCTAATCAGACGACAAGTCTTATTTGGGGCATTTATTGTTCTTTCAATTGTTATAAGAACGTAAAGGTCGCTTGAGATACTTACACTGTTAAAAATTTTGGTTCAACGTTTCACCAAAATATGGTGCATGGGTAGTTGTCACCACAGCATGGTGAAACTTTACTTTTCAAACAACACGAGGACCATTTTGGGACGGACCTGGTAATTTTGAACAGCGGTGTCCGATGGCGAGGACGACACTTGTTACTGAAAAGTAGTCCTTCCATTCAGACCGACTCATTCAGCTATTTCTGACAATGTAATATCAAAAATTCAACTTTTAGTATTGCTAGGCCTAAGCTGAAAGATAAATAATAGCTCTTGGCTGTTAACATGCAAAAAAAATTGATTCCGTTGAATGCGGGGAGTGAAATTTTCAATGGTGTCTGGTACAACAGTTGTACCCACCCATAAGGAAAAGGTTAATGTATATTTAAATTTTGAAAAATGAATATTATGGGAAAATAAGCACGTTGAAATTGATAAAAGATGGGTAGAAATACTCAGCCATTTCAAAAATGAATATATTGCACGTGAAAATTTATTTATTTTTGTTTTATTTGCGTTGTGCTTGCTGCCTTGGAACTAATGCAGTGGTTGAAAGAATTTTTTCAATGCCTAATGATTTTTGGGCATGTGAGAAATCGAGATTAAATGCTGATACTCTAGCTACAGCTCTTGCCGTAAAATTCAATATGAAGGATATTTCTTGTTCAGATATTTCCAATATAATGTCAGAAGATGATAAATTGACAAAAAAAATATATTCATTCAATGGAAAAGTACTCATTTAAATAATATTAATAGGCTTGTGAGCATTATTACAATTTAAAACGCTATAAACTTGTAGTGTATTCTGTATTATTGTTAAAATGGATAAAATGTTTCTTTTATTTACGATGTTTTATCTCTTCAATTTATTTGTGTCCTCTTTTTCCTTGTTAAAAAGTTGGTCACCTTATTATTACAGAACTTTCACAAGCGAAAGACACTTTGTTGAACTTTGGGGGGAAATATATGTACTGCGATTCTTCATTTTTTATTATCAAAGTTTACAAAGCAATAATATTCAAAAGATCGAGTTTGTTCGGTTAATATTTAACATAACACCACTCCATGCTCCTGCAACTATAACCTTTAAGGTTATTTAAGCAATGTCGCGGACATGAAGTGGAAGAAAAATCAGACCAGCCGAGGGGATGACCTCTCTTAAACCTGACCAAATTCCTCTCACTGTTGCCTGATTATTAGACGCTTCACGTTTACAAATATTATCAGGAACGAGTCCATTAGGATGGACTGCTATTGTATGTTACATTACATTTTTTTTGTAACTCAGAGCATGTTGAAAAATAAATTTTGAAAATACATAAAAATGCACATGAAATAACCGGACATGTGTAGTAACTACATGCAATGAAAAAACTGTAAGCTGAGAAAAAATTCCGTTTAGAAAGCAAAACATTCGAGTGAGAAAAAGAGAGAGTAGGGTTTACACTTAAAGTGGTGCCTAAAAATGATAAGGAAATGCAATATTCATCCAGCCAGATTTATATCCAGCTAAAAGTTTCGATAGATCAAAAATATTTTTTTATAACTAACCAAAAGTCAAATTAACAGCAAAATGTCGAATAACTTTTTGCTTAAGTTGCAAAGGCCCTGTTGGTGAAGTCTCAGTTTCGTAGATGGAAGATCACAACCTCAAGTTCTTAGTCCAAAGATCATCCTCCGAGTATTAGGCCAGGTTCACTTTGAATCTGTTCGAAGGTCAAACGTCGTCACACTGATTAATATTCGGAGAGTCAAGTGCTGACTGGGTCGTCTTCGCAACTTTATAATGGTTTCAATTTCGAGACCTTTCACTGTATGCCTCATTTAACTACCAAAAGTAACGTCAATCCAAAAATACACACAAAAAAATCTATATAACTGGAATGCGTTTTTGTGCTGGATGAAATGTAATTTATTCATTTCTCTGTAAAATCCAGATGAAATTGATAAAATTTGTGGTTTAAAATGTGAATAAAGGCTAAAAATTATACAATAACATTACAACATAATAGATAAAACTGTTCATTCAAATGAAACGAACTTTCGTTAATTAATATTTCCAGATGAATTAATAAGCAATCTCTATGACACAAGATATCTAACACAACAATATTCGATTCTATTTTCTTTTAATTAATAATTTTTGCGACGTGCAGTTTTGCTGACTTCGCAACTTCAGATTTCTTGATTCTTACAGAAAATATTAAGCAAATTCCTATTCCCGCATGTTTTCAATTAGTTGTACAGGATGGTCATAAAATATTACAACTGAGTTTTTTTAAAATGTGAGAGCAAATAAAAAGTTTTTTTCAGATAGGTGGCATACCATTACGACGTTCTAAATTTGCTACAGCGACACATTTCCATACGCAATGGCTTCCGATCAGCAGAAGCCGATGCGCGTTTTCTGGTTTCCTTTTTTAGTTTTTCTCGAATATCTCGAAAACTATTTAGTTTTCGAATTACAATTGATCAAACAAATTAAAGAGCGTAAAATTCCCTACAAATGCATGTATTTATTTTTCTTCTAGCTTTAATAGTTTCGCAGATAATGGCTCTCAAAAATAGAAAATGTCCAATAATTTATGACCACCTAGACCACCATAACGGCGCGTTACCAGTCTGAAAAAAAACCTTTTTAAAATGCGCTCTCATTTTTAAAAAACGTAGTTGTAACATTATTAGTTTTTTGTTATTAATTTTTGAAATAGGTCCAATAATTTATGACTACCCTGTATTTTTGGATTCTTAATTTGATCAAGCTTTAATGTATTTCCAAATTGGAAGCATCATCTCATTTGGTTAGCAGAATATATAGAGGATCTTGAATTTTGTGATCATTCTGTTATATATAATTCAGTAGTTGTACTAGGCACAAAAGCTTACTCGTAACGTTTATATTGGTTATTATTTCTAATGTTAGTGAAGAAAGACTTCTATTCAAATTCGTAGAAGGGTGCTTTTATTTTTTCAAAATAATAGGATGGCTTACCAACTCCCCATAATTTGAAAATATTCTGTATAATATTTCAAATTTACATTTCCATTGTCAGTATCGTCTCCGCCAACTGACAGGCCGCGGCGGCCTAGTGGTAAGGTGTCGGAGCCGAGGGTTTTCAGGTTCGAAACCCGATTCTACTGAAGATCCGTTGTATGTTGGGCCTGTTGCAAGTTAAACCGTACGTAGGGATCAAACGTCATCCCGCTTGTGTGGTATGGAAGTTTGGAGAAGGGGGTGCCAATTCAGGTGTCGTCCTTGTCATCTGACCGCGGTTGAAAATTATGAGGCCCGTCCCAAAAATAGCCCTCGTTTTGCTACAAAACGGGACGTTAATATATCTAAATCACCAACTGTTAAACCACCACGCTTGATTAACGGAAATGAATTAAAACAATTTCACCGACAATCCAATGAACAATTTCAGAATTTATTTGTTTAGCTTCATCACTCCTCTTTGTTAAAACTACCTGGGTGCTCATTTCTTTCACTGAAAAAAAAGTGTCTCATTATTGGCGAATGTTACACTGGGGAAGAAAAGAAGTGATAAATCTTGGCGATGGCTATTTTCTTTTGTAATAGAGAGAAACGAAGAAAGAATAGTTCAGGACAAGCCAAAACAAATGCTTGAGACAGAATTCAAACTCAGCTAATTACAATAACAATTCTGATTTACCTAACTGATTCCATTAGTGTGATATTATTATTATATTATTTTTATGTTGTTTTTTTTTCATTCCAGCAACTCTTCAGCAACTGTCAAAACGTTCGACATGATGATAATGTACTAGAAAACAAACAATAAAAGTTAAAACAGCAGCTTAAATTTTAGATGAAGCGATGTTTTATTTCGTGAAATAATTTAGAATTTAACAAAAATAATTAATAAATACCGTAAACATGGAATTTTAGTTATAAAATATTAAAAAATTATATTACTTTAATAACATAAAACAATGAAAGTTAAATCTTGACCCTTGCACCGTGGAAACTCATAATGAAAGATAAAAGTTAATCTAAATTATTGTTAACATATAACATTGTTATCGTAGTAAAAACGTAAGTAGAATATTTTTGCACAAAGTTAATAGTTGAAAACTGTATCGCAATAACATTTGCGACAACCTATAATCTTTCGAAACGCGAACCATATTTGAGTCGAGTTCTAACATTATTTTTCCCTGATAAAGAAAACTTTCCAGACACTTGAGAAACAAAACACGCGATAATATGTATGCGTTATAAAGAAATTTCTTCAGACGAAATAATCTATATATTTAAAAGAATATGGTCAAACCTTCAGAAAGTTCGCCAGCCCCAACCACTCGACGGATTTCGATAATTTTTATTTCATATGAAAGCTTATGACGTCTAGATATGTCATGAAGGGTAGCCTGCCCCACCCCATTTTCGAACAAAATCGAAAAAACATATAGAAAATGTTTGGTGGAGAAATGTTTTTTTTATTTCGTTCTAAAATGGGGGGTGGGGGATAGACGACCCTAAGTACCATATCTAAGCGTCATAAGCTTTCATATGAAATAAAAATTATCGAAATCCGTCGAGTGGTTGAGGCTGGCGAACTGTCTGAAAGTTTTACCACATTATTTTAAATATATAGAATATATTAAATAAATTTTAAATATATTAAATATATAATGTTTATTTAGGGCGATATCATTCTGTATTTATGGATCTGAAGACTTTCATGCCGAAATTCGTGAGAAAGTTATACTAAACATTACAACTAGATGAGGATTATTGAAAGATTTTACAATTTTAAAGGAATCTGTTTTCTATAAAGAATATGAAGTCTACTATGGTTTTATGGTTTGTTCTACTGATCTTCATGCAGTACTTAAAACTGAAAAAAGTAGTGGCTAAGAGCCTCTGAGCAGCGAGGTGGCAGGGGCAGTCGTAAGCAAAGTGGGTGCTGGCCGAGACCCCCCCCCCGGAGGGCGGGCGGCTAGTTTTATTTATAGCCCTGTCGATTCATTTAAAACTCTTAAGTGTATTGCGGCGAAACTACTTGTTTCAAATTACTACAATTATATTTCACTATATCAAATCTTCTTAAATTGTTTCCGTTATCAATCTCTTCCCGATCCTCAATATTTTTTTGATTCCTACATACATATAGGGGATTATCTTGGTTTAGTTAGATTAATATCTAGGGTTGCCATAATTGACAAGCAGTGATATGTGACGTTTAAGTGCCTAATAAATAAAACAAAAAAAAAGTGGGTAGGTAATGGTTTATTTTACTCTGATAAAAATCAATAAAGTTTAAGTAATCTAATAAAATGAACACGTAGAATAATAACAAAAAAATGCAAGACTAATCCTTTTTAGACCAGTGATATTTTAAAGTTGATTTTACTTTCTTAATTATATCATTTTCTTCTTTCATATAATTATAAAATTGGGCGCAAATCATTTTAAAATTACAATGACGCAGAGTTTAGCGAGGAAACGGGACAAAAACCGGACAAATAGTAATACGGGAGAGAGTACTGAAATACGGTGACAGTCCAGTATATGCGGGACATATGGCAATTCTATTAATATCGCATTTTGAAGCTAAATAGAGGGCTATTTCGAAACGGGCATCGTAATTCTTAAGCGAGGTCTGATGACACGGACAAAACCCAAGCCGGCAACCCCTTCTAAGCATTTCCATGCTCATCAGTGCGAAGACGTTTGACCCCAACGGATTTCACGTGCTCAAAGTCCACGTACACGGCGGATCTTTGATGGAATCGGGTCTCGAACCCGCGACCTTCCGTTGCAGGATTTCATGCTATTGTGACCCCGACACGCAAGGGTATAAAATTAGATAACAAAGCATTTGTTAAAAGAAAATGACAGAAATTTAATTCTATACCTTTTCGCCAATTAATATGGTTTTATTAATAACTAACTGATGCCCGCGACTTCGTCCGCGTAGTAATACAATATTGCTACTTTATTGCGTAGGATAAAAATACTTTCCCGTCTGATAGTTTTTAATGTAAAAAAATTCTTCTATATAAAATATTATAATTAACCATATTCCGCAAGGGATCTATAATCCATTAATCATGACAATTTAGGCATCCATAATTGTAGATTTAGTTAATTTAGTAGATTAGGTTAGAAAATCCAACCATATTGACCGGGATAAGAGGATTTTGAGAACCAGAATTTGCAAAAAAACCCTAAAATTATTCCAGTTAATCAGTATGTAGATGTCACCGTTAAAGTGTATAATTCAGTTATTCTATAGAATAACTGATCAAGTCAGATAAAGTGTAAAATAAATTATTTATTTCATACTTTACCTAGTTATTCTATGAAATAACTAGGTATTCTATAGAATAACTAATGATAGGCCGTTAAAGTGTAAAATAAACATCCTGACATTAAAACAAGTCCGCATTTTTATAAATCACACACTGATTGCATATCAGCCATAACCGGTGCAAAATTAAAACCACTATAACAGTGTCACAAAACTGTAATGTCGCTTTCTTGCCATATTATTCTTATAGTTGGGAAGAGAGACTTACAGGAATACGTATTGGAAGTAAGTCAATGACACTCGACCTTTTCGACAAACTTGACGACCGTTTAGGCAACTTGGCGACAAAATGAAGGTTCCAGAATATACAGGAATTGTCTCGGTATCTCTATTAGGAACAAAGTTATAAATAAATTCCCTATAAACGCAGATTCCTTACATTCAATGGGCTAGCGAAACTGCTAGGCTCCGACTCCCGCTGCTAGCGAAGCCGTAGGATGTTTCTTAAAAATAAAATATAAAAATTTCCGGCGCCTACTTCAGATGCTGAAAATACAAATAACCAATTTGACTAACTAACAGACTGTATCATGTCGCTATTTTACACTTTAACGATGTGTGGACAGTTATTCTATAGAATAACTAGTTCAAGTGTAAAATAAAAGTTTATTTTCCACTTTAACTGACTTGAACAGTTATTCTATAGAATAACTAGGTATTCTATAGAATAACGGATTTCATACTTTAACGGTAACACAGACATAAATTAAATGCAAAAGAATTAAAAAGTATTCCTAAAATAACAGAGAAGAAAAAAGAAATTCGTGCACTTAAGAACAATAAAAGCATTGTTAGGAATTGTGTTTGAAGACATTTTCAAAAATTAATTAAAATTAAACAGAATGTCGATCGAAATGAAATTGGTATCACTGAAAAGCTAATTTTTCACCTTTAAGATGTTAAAATGGATTTTGCGCATTAATATGCCCCGAAGTTATTGCGGAAAAAGTAAAATTTAAGCTAATTTTTAATTAATTAATTTTCTAATTAAAATTCCAAAATATCCTTTCTTAGTGAGCACCTGCTATCAAAGAAGCAACCACCTGCCAAATTTCAAGTTTCTAGTCCCAGTGGTTTGAGTGATTCGGTGATGAGTCAGTGAGTGATTGTCTCTTTCATATATATATAGATTGTTAACTGCTTTTAAATAATAATTTCATAAAAACGTTTATAACAAAATTTTTTGACCTCATGCAATTTCGAAACTCATAGCCTATTCAGTAGAAAGTTTCGTCGCATTTGCTTTTGTTTGAACAAAAATTTTGGATTTATAAGAAGATGATTTATATAAAACGAACGCACAAATGAATTCATTACTATGTAATTCCGAGTCCTATCTTCGCTGATACGCATATAGTGACATCAGTTTGAGATGCCCAAATTAAGTACTGAATAATCATGAAGCTATTTTGCCTTTTTCTTTCTCGAATGCGAAGTTTACAAAATATCGCAATTTTCAAGAAATTTGACCTCAAGATTTTGACGAGTCTCTACGCCTTAGACTTCCCCGAGTCCGAAAAACACATTTTTACTTTCTCGTATACGAACTATACAAAGAGAAAGCATTGTAATAGTCAAATAATTCGATCTCGAGATTTTAATGAATCTGCACGTTTTAGACCTCCCTGAGTACGGAAAACAGAATTTTGGAATTATGTCTGTCTGTGAACACGATAACTATTAGAGCTAGAGGGGTAAAATTTGGTATGTAATCTTTACACATAATTTGTATGCTTCTATCAAATTTTGGACAAAATATTCCACGGGAAGTCTGTCTGTCTGTCCGTGTTCATGTGAAGATGATAACTCAAAAACTTAAATAGCTAGATATATAAAATTTGGTACACAGTTTTATCATCAGGAATGTAGGTCCATTTGAAATTTTGGACCAAATCTGTCAAAGGGTTGACTGTCTGTTGGTCTGTAAAATCGCATACTTGTTAACACGATAACTTCTAAACCCTATGACTTAGATAAATAAAAATTGGTATGAGGTCTGCTAACATTAATTGTAGATCCGTGCCCAGTTTCCTTTCAATCGGTTGAAAAAAAGTTCAAATGTTCATTTGAATTAGTTTTATTATTATTATTTCCTCACCCGCGTTAGAGAGGATACGAGAAAGTTTTGGGGAGATCACTCCCTCTGGTTGGAATTGTATCTGTCTGTGTGTATAAAATTCGATAACTCAAAATCGGAACGAGCTAGATGAATGAAATTTGACATTTAGTTTGTACATCAAAATTGTCGATAATATCTATTAAATTTTGGACCCAATCAGTCATCGGGAAGAGGTACTATTCCAAAATGAATACTCGCTTTTCTTTATTAGATGACGAAGCTTAACACAAAACATGCAATATTGTGGAAGTATATATGAGAAGTAGTACGTCATTCATACATAAACGATATAAACTTTTGGGAACAATGAGAATTTAAGTGTGTGTGAATAATGTATTCTACGTATAGTGCTACATATGTATTGTATTTTGCCTTGGTCCAAAATATATATTTTTATTAATTTCGCTTGGCATACATTGTGTTAATGAGTTCCATAGAGACCTGTAGAAGAAATATGTAAAGGTGCGTATACACTTTCGAGCCGAACACATCGAATTCCTTGCGAGTACATTTCGAATGCCTTGCGGATACACTCCGAATGCTTGCGAGCCGAAGCAATTATTTTCACGACGAAACAATCGTGAACCATGGGAAAGGAGCAAACCCATCTCAAACCATTAATCATCGCTTGTCAGCTGTCAATGGAGGAGGGGGTTTAGAAGAGCTTCGGAATACGACCTTGCAAGTTCGGAAGAGGTTCGCGGGGAACGACGAACTGAGATCCGGATTCGAACCAATGAGAACTGCGAATTTCTTTGTGCTCGCCGAAAAACTGACAGGAATTGATTCATTCGAGTCAAATCAAAAAACCCGTCCACATGTGCGAATCAGCTGCTCGTGAAAAGTTCGGCTTGCAAGTGCATACATGCCTTCGAATAATGCGTTATTTGACACGGATTGGAGGTGCTTGAGGATTAGTTTAGTTATACTAACGTGCCGTTTTCAAGCAACATGAGGGATGTTTTGAGATGGACCCCGTAGTTTTGAACCGCGATCAGATGACGAGGACGACGCCTGAGCTGGGACGAACTTCCGCACCACACCAGCGGATCTTCATTGGAATCGGGTTTCGAACCTGGAACCCTCTGGCCCCGAAGCCGAGACATTACGACTAGGTCACCGCGGCCCGAGATGCTTGAGAAAGACTTACTCTAAAAGTTCGGGCTATTTTTTTAATGTTAGTAAACCTGAATGTGAGGTGGCGGCTCATATATCATCATCCTTTTCAGACAACTACTACAAATTTAGAATTCCATTTTTAATATCTCGTGACATAGTTTCAAAAGAGAAAGCAAATCAAACGAATTCATTTCGTGAAACTGCAGTAAATCTTAGAGGGGGAAAAATTCCAAGTTGATCAATTTTTGCATCACATTTTTCAATAATAGCGTAAAGCTGGGGAAGTTAGCCATAACTAGGGTTGTCATACGTCCCGAATACTCGGGACTGTCACCATATTTCACAACTCGGCCCCGTATTACTATTTCTCCTGTTTTTGTCCCGTTTTCTCCCTAAACTCAGGTTTTCAGTGGAGACAATTGAAGCAGTCTTCATTTGTCATTATAATTTTTAAATGATTTGCGCCCAATTTTTTAATTATGTGAAAGAAGAAAATGATATAATTAAGAACGTAAAATCAACTTTAAAATATGACTAGTCTAAAAGGCTTAGCCTTGCATCTTTTTTATTATTCTATGTGTTCATTTTATTAGATTGCTAAACTTTATTGATTTTTATAAGAATAAAATAAACCATTATCTACCCACTTTTTCATGTTTTATTTATTTAGTACTTAAACGTCCCGTATCAATACCCGCTTGGCAAATATGGCAACCCCATCCATAACCAAAGTCAACACAGTCGACAAGTCTGTCTTATTTTCTTCTTCAATCGTCGCGAAACTTTGCTGGAAAAAAATAACACATTTTGAGTTTCATATGTTATGTTTTATATTAGCCTTCATCTGAAATAGCATATTAGCCCGCCGCTGTAAGCTGAGGTGGATTATCCGATAGACAATGTAGACAATTATCTAGTGGCCCAGCAACTTGGGGAGGCTTCGAGATTTTTTTCGCAGTATTTTCAGGGTAATTTAATTGTGCGCTTACATAGAATTTACAAGTCCGAGAACTCGAACTTATTCAAATTAAAATCAAATGTTGTTTACATTTCAGAACAGAACTCTTAGGAATTTTTTAATATTTTCTAATTTGTTGCAAATCAGTGTGATCCTTTTTTACTTTTTCGTATGCGAAGTATACAAAGAGAAAGTATTGTAATCGTCAAAAAATTCGAACTCGAGACTTTGATGAATCTCCACGTTTTAGACCTCCTTGAGTCCGAAAAACACAATTTTGGAATTATGTCTGTCTGTGAACACGATAACTCAAAAACAGTTAGAGCTAGAGGAATGAAATTTGGTATGTGATCTTCATACATAATTTGTAGGTTTCTGTCAAATTTTGGACAAAATCCACGCGAAGTCTGTCTGTCCGTGTTCATATGAATGTGATAGCTCAAAAACTTAAATAGCTAGATGATTAAAATTTGGTACACAGTTTTATCATAAAGAATATAGGTCCATATCATTTTTTTTCAGTTGGCTGCCTATCACGACTGATCCACAAGTCAACAGTCCTGGCAAACTTTATTAAGAGTGCTTAGTTTGTGTTAAAAAATTTTTGAAATGTTTTTACTATTTTGTTAAACCACTGTTTTTTTTTATCATTTTATAATTACTTTTAAATTTTAATTTACAATTTTTTATACGCAAGATACTGAAGCCAACTCTATTGAAGGTGAACCGCAATTAAATGTTTTGTTATTTCAGTTTTGTTGTAATATTTGTTACTTAAAAACTTAAGACGAAAGTATTTACGACTGAAGATTTCAATGACTACAGGGTGGCCATAAAATAACTTTCCCTGTTTGGAGGCATCTGCAGCTAAAAATTAATGAACGGAATGAAACCAAATTCCATATACAGACTGTGGAAGACATGGGGAGAAGATTTCTGCAAATAAAAAAATAGTACCAAAAGTCGCCGATAGGGGCGATTTTGGCGCTACTGTCACTATGAAATTTGCACAATCGAAGTAAATTATGCAAATTTCATAGTGCATACATGATTTTGGAGCTGCTAGAAGCGAAAAATGTCAATAATCGCAATGAAAGCACGGAAAATGGATTATGTAAAGTTTCATTAATGTTCGAATAATAAAAAATGCACATACAGAAATGAATGGAAAATAATATTTTATAAATCAACATTAGGGTCAACAGGACCACGTGCAATATTTAATGTGCTGACCTTTCCTGTGTACAAGATATTGCATTCGGTGTATGACGTTCTCTACTGCTGCGTGTAAATTGTCACCTTGCATGTTTGTAAGAGCCCGACCCGCTGCTGACAAATAAGCACTAGAAAATTTGCATAATCTACCTCGATTGTGAAAATATCATAGTGCGTACGTGACAGTAGCGCTAAAATCTCCCCTATCGGCGACTTTTAGGTGATTTTTTTTTTTCTAGAAATTATCCCCCCGTGTCTTCCACAGTCTGTATATGAAATTTGGTTTCATTCCGTTCATAGCTGCAGATGCCTCCAAAAAGGGAAATTTATTTTATGGTCACCCTGCATTTGAATACTGAACTGGACCTTAGTTTTTGTTAACATTGCTCTCAACACGTTCGAGTACAGTAGAAAGAAAAGGCAAACTAAAATGAACCAGGTAGTCATTAATTTACGGAATCATTACTTTAATTTGTATAATAATTTCAAAAAATTAAGACTATATATAGAATTGAATGCATGATAATGTGGCTTATAAATCTGAATGTTGTAGCATTCATATAATTTTACATTAAAATGAATGCTATAGCATTCAGCCCCGCGAACGTGTTAAACGAAATAGCAAAAGGAATCCAAGAAATTCTTAAACAACATAACTTTAGACGATACGACAATCCGTGTGCCTGATCATTCACTTCGCTTTTTTTTTAAAGTAAAGGCAACAATATCCCAGCCACTTTCATTGTTAATGCAGACACTCTTGTAAGCTAAATTAACATGGGTAAACTAACTGGTGACTAGTAAAATCATGATTGCTGGCAGAATTTTCACTGAGGTGACTTTTGAAAATTGTGTGTACGTGAAATAATAAAAGCTCCGGAAATTTTTTCTTTATTTTTAGGTGCGTTGAAATTATTCTGTACATATTCCTTGATATACAGGGTGGTCATAATTTATTGAACCCATTTCAAAAATTATTAAAAAGAACTAATAATGTTACAACTGGGTTTTGTTTCAAATGAGAGAGCAAATAAAGTTTTTTTCAGATAGGTGGCGTACCATTACGGAGTTCTAAATTTGCTACAGCGAGACATTTCCAAACGCAATGGCTACCGATCAGCAGAAGTCGATACGCGTTTTCTAGTTTCCTTTTTTTAGTTTTTCATGAATATCTCAAAAACTATTTAGTTTTCGAATTATAATTGATTTAACAAATTAAAGAGCGTAAAATTTCTTACAAATACATGCTTTTAATTTTCTTTTAGCTTTAATAGTTTCGAAGATAATGGCTCTCAAAATTGGGAGATGTCCAATAATTTATGACCACCTAAACCAGAGGTTCCCAACCTGTGATACGCGTACCCCTAGGGGTGCGCAAAGGCTTAGTTGTGGGTACAGGAAATCGAAATTGGTAGTGGAGGAAACAAAACATAAAAATTTTTAAAAATTATAGAATTTTGTTTCCCTAAGTTAATGCTGGCTATTTAATAACTATAACACTTGAAAAGTTGATTATTACAGAATTAACTATTAATTTTATTCATCCTTATAAATTAATGCGAAATTATTTCAATACTGATTTCATTTGTTTTGGCGTTGAACTAATAGAGGAAAAGGTGTAAATATGGGCCCCCTCTTTTGTTTTTGACTTAAAGTTACTTTCATTTTGAAAAATTCTGAATTTTTGACCTTCATTGACAACTATTACAAGTTTACTAAATGATAGGAGGCAAAACAATGATTAATACCAATTATTTCAATTCGAAAACGAAGATTTACAAAAAGCTTTTAAAAAAGCACCAGAAAAAATGGGGTGCAAATATGGGCTCTCTCCAAAAGAGTCGCAAAAATTAGTTTAAAATGCTTTAAAACAGGATAAACAATATAAAATAGTAGAGAATTTATTTATTACAGAAAAAAATTATTTACAGAAATCATAGCAAACATAACTGGCTGTTTTAGCCCCGGCACAATCTAAGTGTGCCAACATTTGGCACATAACACATTTAACCCACACTTCCCCGCGAGTGTCTTCAGAGAACTTTCCATCACAAATGATGCAAGTTGCCTTCCTCGAGTCTGGTTTATCCCCATCATTGATATCCAGGTTGATATCATCATCGCTGTCCTCAAGGGGAGGATCATAGTAGTCTGATGAGTCCGATGATGAATCGTATCGTTTCGTGGGTCGAATTTTCTTTTTTTGAAGGCCCTTGGGGGAAAGGGTGGGAACACCCCTGCCCCCTGGCCGGTTTCTTACCCCGGGAACACTCAAAGACGTCTTCTTGGGAGCACTTTTCTCAAGAGATTTGGTCAACTGATCCTTGTATGGTGATCCAGTGATGAGGCTGGACCTTGTTGCTTTGCGTCCACGAGTA
The DNA here is from genome assembly GCA_013235015.1 of Araneus ventricosus. Lineage (NCBI taxonomy): Eukaryota > Metazoa > Arthropoda > Arachnida > Araneae > Araneidae > Araneus > Araneus ventricosus. The sequence continues at coordinate 96,547 of BGPR01003847.1, forward strand.
GTGGTTCTCTTCTTAATGTTGGGGACAGGAGATATGTCGAACGGAGAAACAGTATTTGAAGTTCCCGGGGAACATTTCGGTCTTTCAGCAGCCTCATCAATTGGCATTGAAAGGGTGCCCATATTTACACCAATCAAACCTAAGAAAGATGGCCGCTATCACATGTAAACAAAACGCGTGTGTGACTAAAGGAGTGCTTCTAAAAGTAGCTTAGGATCTCCGCTTTCCGTATATCACTGTAAAATTATTTTAAACTAACCATAAGAACATGAAAAGAAAACGATTTCACATACCAGTCAAAAGTTTGCAGTCCAGAACAACACCAATTCGCTCAATAACTCACGCTGCATCCACACTATTTGAAAGAATGGTTCCAACTGTTCTCTGCTATCTTATACCAACAAGTAGCACCATCTACAGTCCTGGAGGCCAGTCTTTAGCACCTCCCATAGCCACTTTGGGAGGGGTGCCCATATTTACACCAGTGCCCGTTTTTACACCAGTTCCTCTACTTTTGTAAAAATGTAAAATAAAAAATAAGTCCAGGAAATGTTATTAATTCGAGTCTCTTAAGCTTATCTAAGCCCTCAACATTATTGATAAAACTTCTTTGCATAGACGGATGGTTGGTTGGGGGTGGGTGGGATATGATAGTAGGGGGTACGCGAAAATATAAAGATAAATGAAGGGGTACGCGAGGGAATAAAGGTTGGGAACCCTTGGCCTAGACCGCCGTTAAGGCGGGTTACCTATCCGAAAAAACAAAAAACTTTTTTTTAAAATGCGCTCTCATTTTTTAAAAACGTAGTTGTAACATTATTAGTTTTTTTAAATTAATTTTTGAAATGGGTCCAATAATTTATGACCACCCTGTATAATGCATAATTTAATATGTTTCATTCCTCACAGAAAATATAAATAAAACAATTCAAAATTAAGCAATAACTTTGTAACTTCAGAAATCAGATCAATTTCCTAAGTTGTATAGAGAAGATATATGAAACTCTTTGTAATTTTGCGTACTTTCCATAAATCTATATTGTATAAATACGGCAAACCCTTGACTTAACGAGAGGAATTTGTCTACTGTAGCAACATTCAACGGGAAAACAACTGTAGCTAGAGGCATTTTTTTACCCTTCTTATACTCAGTTTTAAGAAGTGTTTGTTACTAATATGTTATGCTTGCCCGGCTTATCCACTGGGCTATTATAGCCCAGAAGCGCCCAAAAATTTTCTATACTGATTTTATTTTTGAATAAAAAATGTTTTAATTAATTTAATGTCATTTTAAATATGTTAAAAGTAAATATACACTGAAGAGCCAGAAAAACTGGTACACCTGCCTAATATCGTGTAGGGCCCCCACGCACACACAGAAGTGCCGCAACACTATGTGGCATGGACTCGACTAATGTCTGAAGGTATCTTAGAGGCAATTCACACCATTCATCCTTCAGGGCAGTCCACAAATCCATAGGAGTGCGAGGTGGCGGAGATCTATTCTCATCAGCATGTAGCAAGGCATCCCAGATATCTTCAATAATGTTCATCTCTGGGGATTTAGGTGGCCAATGGAAGTGTCTAAAGTCAGAAGAGTGCTCCTGGAGCCTCTTGGTAGCAACTCTCGACGCGTGGAGTGTCGCATTGTCCTGCTGGAATTGTCCCAATCCGTCAGAATGCACAATGGACATGAATGAGTGTAAGTGATCGCGCAGGATGCTTAAGTACCTGTCACCTGTCAGAGTCGTCTCTAGACGTATCAGGGGTCCCATATTACGCCAACTGCACACGTCCCATACCATCACAGAGGCTCCGCCAAATTGAACAGTCCTCTGTTGACAAACAGGGTCTATGGATTAATGATGTCGTCTACATACTCGTACACGTGCATCCGTCCGATACAATTGGAAACGAGATTCGTCAGACCAGGCAACGTGTTTCCAGTCATCAACAGTCCAATGGTAGTGTTGTCGGGCCCAGGAGAGGAATAAAGCTTTGTGCCGTGCAGTCAGCAACGGTACACGAGTAGGCCTTCGGCTCTGAGAGTCCATATTAATGACGGTCCGTTGAACAGTTCGCACGCTGACACTTGTAGATGCCCCATCATTGAAATCCGCGGCAATATGAGGAAGTGTTGCACGTCTATCTCGTTTAAGGATTCGCGTCTAACGTCAATGGTCAAGTTCTTTCAAGGTCTTTTTCTGGCAGCACCGATGGCGGAAATTTGATGTTTTACCGGATACCCGATATTCACGGTACACTCGTGAAATGGTTGTACGCGAAAATCCAAATTTCATCGCTACTTCGGAGATGCTATGTCCCATATCTCGTGCGCCGATTATAAAGCCACGTTCAAAGTCACTTAAATCTTGATAACCTGCCATTGCAGAAGCAGGAACCGATCTAATACATTTGTCAGACATCTGTTGTCTTATATACTATCTTCTGTTGCCGAACGCATCGGGTTACGATGATTGGTTGCATACCCCAGTTATTTGCAAACGCGCGCCTGTACCAGTTTTTCTGGCTCTTCAGTGTACAATAAGGGCTTGTAACTAGACAGTCAGCGATTTTGTAAAGTTACAGAAGCATGTTTTTCAGTTCAAAAAATATTCGTACAGAGACAGTTCCTAAATTATGCGTGTGATAGAAGTTACCTACATTGCGGAAGCTGGTGTCCTATCCTGTTTTGAAAAGGCGCTGATATGCAAAATTGTAAGACGTTAATGAGAGAACGGGTTACTTTTTTCCTCAATTATTTTACTAGGTAGGTATTTTCCTCGGACCATAGGCTCTCAAAATCCTAGTTAAGGTTCTGTTGGGGCGCCAAATTACTCTAGCTCAAACTTGTTAGGACGGTCCTGATGTTATGTGTACAATAAATACTTTAAATTTATATTATACAGCACAATTTCAACTATATTAACATATTTTAAATATTTTTTTATAACACAACTCACAATTTAACGAAAAATCTTTCCGTTAAAGGTTGAGGGTTTACTGTATATGAGAATTCATGATAATGACTACTGTGTACCAACAGATAAAAATTTTAAAATATCACTACTTGCCTGCGTCCATGAGTAAAATTATAGACACAACTTTATAGACAATTTAATTATAGACTTATAGAATTTTAATTATAGACAACAACAGCAAGACAAAAATATAAATTAGAATGATCTAAAATGAAATTGATTAAATATTATTCTCAAATCATTTATCAAAGAGCTATAAAATCAAGATTTTTGCCACTGAGTACATTCATCAAATTAGTTGTTGACATGTCAGAGTTGTATGGATTTCACATCAAAAGGAAAAAGCCGACTATTTATTATTATTATTATTTTGTGAACTTCAATTTGCTAAATACGGCGTATCACTTATTTATATACCCAAGGTGTTTCTATTTATGCTGCAACGTCAAATATAAAATTATTATATAACAGGATTTTGCCTTACTCGAATCCTTTAATGGAGGCATTCTTTAAATCATAACGTACTAAGAACTCTAATCGAACAAGACTGCCGACTAAAGGACAATAAATATTTTTGAAATATAATAATTTTGATAATTTTATAAAATATAAAACGCATATTTGTGTTTTATGACGAAGTATGAAGACAAACAACGTAAAAATATTAATAGTCAAAGACTGTTGAATAAACAACGAAAATAACCGAAACCATGCAAATTTTGCGATATCTAAAATAGCCGTACGGTTGTTTTTTAGCAAAATTATATAAATAAATGTCATTCTCTAATCGCCCGCTTTTAACCTCTCGACTCTGAAACATTCATTCTGTAAGGGTTACTTCTAGTTTTTCCATGCATTAGTTCAATTTGTTCTAAAGTGTTTAACAGATTTAAATTGTTAAAAATACTATAATTTATTCTTTACAGCATTTTAAACTAATTTAAAGCCGGTGAGAAAAAAGTCGCAGTTATTGAAAAATTTGCCTTAAAGAATTCAGTGACGTATATTTTTAATTAAATGTTAAGGGAAACCAGCGGAAGTGGTCTCCCCTAAACTTTCTCCTATACTCCTAACACATGTAGAGAAAAAAATAAGCTAAAAGGCAGTAAAACGCACAAGAACCCCTAACGCAGTCGAGAAAAAAATAAGCTAAACGTCATACCACGATTTCCGAAGGTCGTCCAACGCGGAAGTGGAATTAGAAGCCGGCGTGATTACAAATAGGGCTGGGTGTAAGATAAAGAAAACGAAATTTGCAATTTTAACGCCTTTTTTTTAACCGATTGACACAAAAATTGGACACAAATCTACCATTAAGGTAAGAAGGCCACATACCAAATTTCATTTATCAAAGTAATTTTTTAAAGAAGTTATTGCTTTCAAAAGTATGCGATTATACAGACAGACAGTCAACCCTTTGACGCATTTTTCCAAAATTTGATACAAAAGTACATTCCTGATGATAAAAATGAGTACCAAAATTTATCCACCTAGCTTTTAACTTTGTGAGTTATCGCGTTCACATTAACACGGACATACAGACTTCCCGTGGACGGATTTTGTCCAATATTTGATAGAAACCTACAAATTATGTGTAAAGACAAATTGCATCCCTGTAGCTTTAATAGTTTTTGAGTTATCGTGTTCACAGACACACATAATTCCAAAATTGTGTTTTTCGGACTCGGGGAGGTCTAAAACGTGGAGATTCATCAAAATCTCGAGTTTGAATTTTTTTGACGATTACAATACTTTCTCTTTTTGTACTTCGTATACGAGAAAGTAAAAATGGATTGGACAGACAATACGCAGCTATTAATAAGTTAAGAATAAATAATTTTTTCTAGAATAAAATTTCATATTTTCAGAGCAAAAATTAAGTACAACGACCGTACAAAAATTATTTTTCTTAGTTATTAAATTCACAAAGGGGGGGTAAACTTTTACTTCTGTAATATCCCCCACTCCCTTTTTTATTGCCAGGCAAATTTAAATGTATCAAATCACGCTCAAGCATCATTAGATTGTTTTTTTTTTCATGACATTTTCACCTAAGAAGTTTATTTTGTTTTTTCCTAAGAAGTTTTTTTTAGTGAGGGGAAAAAAAAAAAAACTTCCCCAATTTTTCGTCCTAAAGTCAAAATAATCAAATACAAGCATTCTGTTTCACAAACGAATAAAAACTTATTCTAAAAGGCGTTTTTTTTTTTTTTTTTCTGCTGACAAATTCTATGTAGCTGAACTTTCTCAATTTAAAAACTGACTTAACAAAATGCTCCATGCTTTTATAATCCCGGTTTGCACTTGTGAAATTATTGATCTCTTAGAACCATAATTTGTCAAAACTCACAGGAGTTAAAGTAAGCCCGTATGATAACATGAATACATGATTTGTTTGCATTTCTCTTATAATCCTCTAAATTTTTACACCTTGTTTAACTTCCTGTCTATTCTTGACGTGGAGAATAAACTTCATATTCAATAGAAAAGGCAATTTAAATTCAATAATTAACTATCGAATTTCGAAACTTTTCTGCCCATTCTTTTTTTTTTGGCATAATCAGAGATATTTCTATGGGTTTCGAAACTCGATTTTCCTCCCCTTTACTCCGTCGCCTTTTGACTGCCTTTGGTAGTTAATTACATTTGACAAGTGTTTCCTGAAGTAAGAAGACATTTTAAACTTCCCTTTCATGTAAAATAGTTTATTGTTTCGAAATACGGAACAGCCTCTTAGAGACAGATTCCGAGTCCAAACTTCCTGTAATTTAAAAAAAAAAACCGACAAAAACTTCTGGTGAATAATTTATTATGTTTTAGCGTCTCTTTTGTATTCGAAATGTCTTTTCTTAAAGTTAAATGAGAAAATTTTTATCTTCATGAGTTTTTTTTTCAAACTTTTCTAAACCGTGTGATTTAAAGAAATACATAAAATTATCTGCTTATTTAGCAATAAAAATATTTAATAATAATTAACATTCAATAAAATTGATTCTACCTAATACCAAAAACAGCCAAGTGTAAGCAACTTTGCTGTAGACCTTTTACATAAACGAATAAAAAAAATGAATCATGAAAGGTACTTTGTGAATTTGAACATTATCATACCGAAATATTTTCTCTGCTGAACTTATAAAATATTCGATAAACCGTCATTTTTTCTAATATTTTTGGAGATCGTTTGGTTCTACCACAATCAAAATTTATGAAAGTTTTCCGGAAGTTACGAAAACTTATTCTTTTCCTTTGTGTTACTAATAAACTCTTCCTATCCAGTCCAAAGATATGAAATTAGGATTGATCAGATAAAGAACTTCTCCTTAATGATAAAGAATCCGATTTTTACAAATGTGTGTTAATTGAATGCCATTTTCTAGATATTTGTATTAGTATCGAATTCATAAGAGTTCTACTAAATGGCATTCCCATCCCCATCGGTTGAATTTTAACTGTCTTGAAAACTATAATGTACAGTAAGAACTGCCTCCAGAATTAAAATACAGGGTGGTCCTAAATTAATGGACCCATTTCAAAAATTAATAAAAAATAATAATAATCTTACAACAACAGTTGTTTTTTTTAAATGAGAGCGCATTTTAAAAAGGTTTTTTTTTTTTTTTTTTCAGCTAGGTAACGTGCCCGCCGTTACGGTCATCTAGGTGGTTGTAAATTATTGGACATCTCCTATTTTTGAAAGCCATTATCTGCGAAACTATTAAAGCTAGAATAAAAATAAAAGTATGTATTAGTATTTATATGGAATTTTACGCTCTTTAATTTGTTAAATCAATTGTAATTCGAAAACTGAATAATTTTCGAGATATTTAAGTAAAACTATTAAAAAAACCAGAAAACGCGCATCGGCTTCTGCTGATCGGTAGCCACTACGTATGGAAATCTCTCGCTGTAGCAAATTTAGAACGCCGTAATGGTATGCCACCTATCTGAAAAAACAAATTTATTTGCTCTTTCGTTTTTTTTTTTTTTTAAAAAAAACGCAGTTGTAACATTATTACTTGTTTTTAAATTAATTGTTGAAATGGGTTCAATAATTTTTGACCACCCTGTATTTACAAGCCTTATTTTTAACTGACTGATATGGAACTTTATAGTTCTAATTAAACTAAAACACAGCACAGCTTTTCAGAGCTACATATGCAAGGGTGGTCATAAATTATTGAGCATATTTTCAAAACTGAAGAGGAATATAATAATGTAGCAACCGCTGTTTTAAATGGGAAATTAGTTCTAACAGCTTATTGCCGATAGCTTAGGTTTTATTGTTCGAGATCGCCAGATGAAAATATTTCTAGAACGGTGAATCGGTCGAGAAGGACTGATTACAATCCATCAACGTTGCCTCAGGTTTTTTTTTTTTTTTTTTCCTTCTTTTGGGGCTTTGATAAAGACCGTGTATTACAACAGCAGTTCGCAATATTAATGACCTAACACGGAGAATAGCTGAAGTCATTCGAGAAATGGACCTTATGCACCGTTTGGGTTCGAGAGTATAGAAAAACAGCTGTGGAGGAATAAACTAGACGATCGGCCTATAAGTGACTCAGAAATAAAAGCAGTTCTGAGTCAGCTGTTTAAGACTGACCAATGGCTGCCTCCGGCAGGTCACGTGTCGGAGGATGTGACGTCACATGCATAAGGTCCATTACGGCTGAACACTTGACTTGAGATCATGGGTGGCGCTAGGGGTGTCCGGTGGGGCCAAAGCCCCCCTGTCGGGGAAGATGTGCCCCCCCCCGTCGGGGGGCTATTCAACTAGTAGATAAATAAAGATCTGGCGAGAATTTGAGAGGGTCATCATTACGTCCCTGCCCTTGTACATCAGATCCTGCCCACCCGTCGGGCGGACTCTAACGCCACTTCTGTTTGAGATTGAATACCGACTGGATATTTTAAGTGTGGACTAATGAACTCCATGTGTAAGTTATTGAAAGTTTAAATGGATATTAAATGAAACTGTTTGGAATGTCCTTGTATAGGAAACATTAATGAAATTTGCTCAATAATTTATGAACACCTTGTACATATAAATACCCTTAAAATAAAAAAAAAATAAAAATGTTTATGGATGATTTCATCAGGCTACTATTTTTCTATTATGCTTGTTTTGCTGTGAACTGTCCTATCTTTCAGAGCTAAAACTGCTCTTTATTCAGACTTTCTTCCCTGGAAGGGTGTAGGTGGTGAGAAAGTGAAAAGTCTTCTAATCTCCAATGCATTCTTTTTCCAGAAACAAAATTGTTCAGCTAACGTAAAACGGCACATAAAATTAAAGTTTATTCTTTGTCCAATTACGAATGATAATAACGGTAATATGATAAATTTCAAGATTAGTTTTTTTTTTTTTCTGTTCGCAGAACGTGTATTCTTTTATGTGAATCTACCGTCAAGCTGTATGAATAAATATACATTAGTCGATAAGCTGCTATGGCATCACTGTTCTTTCATTCTTTTTTTAATTTTATGATAAATGATGTAAGAAAGTTGCTAACAATCTTCTTTTTCTTTTCAGGTTGAGAAATTCGGCAATAACGTCCAACAGTCACGAGAAACTACGTTTTGCGTTTGTGATACTAATTTGTTCTATTTTCCTGTTTATAATATGCAGCGAATTATACATAGTGCAACATTCCGTGCAAGTATTCAATTTTCATCAATATAAAACACAGTCATTTAGTACAAATAGACTTGTTCTAGCAATTAGAAACAAGATAATAGAAATTGAAGAAAATCTGGGCATTTCTGGAAGGCATAAAAACAAAACTAAAAAAGAGTCAGTTAGCATCTTATCAGAACATGATGAATATCACAGATTTCTTGATGAATCTAGGAAAAGTTCTAACAAGACATTTTTCTTTTTCAATGATACTGAAACGTTTCATAAATTGTTCTTAGCATGGCTTGAATCTCGTTCAAACACAGAAATGCCATTTAATGTTAGTTTCACATTGAATCATGAGCATATGTGTGAGGAACAAGGACAAAAACTATCTGTTCTCATAGCTGTCACATCATCTGCTACACATATGGAGTCCAGAGCTGCAATTAGAGAAACATGGGGAGGGTATGCAAGAGAAAAAGGAGCTAAAGTCGTCTTTTTCCTCGGTTTACCCAAAAACCCCAAGTACCGAACAAGAATATGGGATGAAAACACAAAATTCCACGATATCATACAAGCAACCTTCTTAGATACCTACGCCAATCTGACACTGAAAACCATTTCGGTCTTAAAATGGGTTTCAGAAGTATGTTCTTTAGTAAAATATGTGCTGAAGGTCGATGACGACATGTTCATAAATGTAGAGAATTTTTTGAACATCACAGAGGTGAAAAATCATTCAAAAGCTATATTAGGCGAACTAGCTCATGAATGGCATCCAGTAAGAAGTACTAAAAATAAATGGTTCACTTCTTACAATGAATATCCCTTTAATATTTATCCAGACTTCGTTTTTGGACCATCCTACCTTCTCACTGGGGACACCATCAAGTTGCTTTTCAATGCAAGCATAAAAATGAAATTATTTCATCTGGAAGATGTATATATAACAGGATTTGTGGCAGAAAAAGTAAACATACAAAGGCTAAACCTCCCTGCAATGTTTAATACGCCAAGAGATTTACAACCTTGTAACTTCAGACACCTTTTAAGCAGTCATGGCCATACTCCTCCAGATATGCGACGTCATTGGATGTGGCTTACTAGAAGAAATTTCAAGTGCGAGTCCTAGAATCAATCAAAATATAACATTTTCAAAGGTAAAAATTCTATTTTGATAGTTGAGAGACATCAAACCCAAAGTCAGGTGTTTCGCACTTTTTTTTAAGAACACACCACATAAAAATGTATAATTTTATTCAAACCTATTATATTCTAATTAATGTGAAAAACTGAATTATTTATTCTTAGAATAAGCAAATGCTTTAATGTATAAAATGTACTTTATTTCCCTGTTTATATTTTTTATTTATAACACGAGTATTTTTCTTTACCGGCTTTAAAATAACTAGAATTTATGCTGCACAAATCAACAAAAACTAGTATTTTAAATCGGGAATAATACGCATTGCATTAAGAAGTTATTATATTATTATTGTTAAACCAAGTCTAGCTTAAATGAAAATTTTATTTTATGAAATTTCTTGTTGAAAAATTGTTCAAAAGTGTAGCGAGTTTAATTAAGAGATACTTACATAGTTGAACAACTGAAGTAGCACTTTTTATCTTTAAAAAAAAAGCTATTTTAATTAGTTGTCAGATAAGTTTGATCACAAATGTATTTTATGTAGGTCAGAACAGAGAAGCGCAAAGTGGAATAGATTACTCAATTTTACATACAGAAAGGCTCTAGGCTAAGTTCGCATTGCGGCAGTACGAGAAAAATATTCCAGTAAGCAAGATTTGTTGTGGCTACTACTGGTGAATTTCTTAAATTGTAACTAAATATATGGGTTGATTCGAAAACAGTTTGATCATTATTCTGATATTATTAATTATCTGAGTTTAGCAAAAGAATTTAGGGTTTCTATATCACATAAAAATAACAGAATAAATATTTTCTAGTAAAATATTCGTCGCAACATGCATTTTTTTCTATGTTAAAGTAATTGACTTTTTTTTATTTTGGTCTCCTATTTCAAAAGTCCGTGGAGTTATAAACTTAACTCTAAAAACGTTGACAGCATTTAATATCTTCATTTTTTTTTTAATGTTCTTTCGTCAGTTACAGAAATTTCGGCAGATTTCTCCAAAATATACTTTAGTTCTCTTACAAGCCAATTAAAAGTTAATTATAAAATAAATAAATCTCTCTTATACAAAGAAAACCTGCCTATAACGATATTTTCTTTTACTTAATGTATTTTGAACCTGTCTACAGTGATAACGCTTATTGGATGCACCTGCCTTTATCGATAATTCTCTCTCTCTGGAAAGCTGTTACAGCACAATCCGATTTTCCCCCCTTGGAAAGCGACACCCTATGGTTCATAATGTGAGATAACAGAACATCACATACTTCTACACCTGGAATCAGAATAACTGTTTCTTTAAGACTGAAAAAACGAGGGAATTGGATTGTGCACGGCTGATTGTTACCTCTCTCCAGCTAGGCACTTTCAAACCTATTTATTCGCAGTTAGCACTTTGGATTGACCACTTGTTCTTTGAAGTTCGTTTCTGGTGTCTAAGCTTTATGTAAAGCTTTGAATCTACTATAGCATGGCATAAAACATTAGCATTTCAAGACTTAACATAAAGCATTGGCATGAAACAAAATTATGCTTCATCTCCCTTTCATGCATACTTTTATTGCTAAAATCTATTGATAACCAAAATCTTAACTTTGAAGTATCCCCAAAAAGTTTAAAGTTTATAAAATACAATTTTATATCAGTGAGTATTTGTAAGATTAATCAATAAGCGCAATAAAATTAGTATATTAGTACATGCATGCATACATACAAAAATATTAGCTGCACAAATGTTCAAACTGTCCACGATAACAATATTTTTACTAGGTCCCTACAATATCGTTATAAACAGGTTTTATTGTATATTATGTACTTCTACAAAGGAATTTTAATAGTTCGACCGTGTATTAAACTTAGTCTGCACCTATTTCCCTTGGATTGTACAGCAATCACCTAATCCTTCTCAATGCCACAGTCATATGACAAGCATAATTGCACATATCATCTACACATGCATCTGCATCATTAAGTGTGTATGTGTCTGTCATTAACATCTTGTGCTTTGCTCACATCTTCCACAACCTTTTCGAGCAGAAAAGCTGTGTTATTCAGTTTTGGGCTGTTATAATACGAAAAAGAAAGATAATTCATAAAAGAAAACGGGTTTTTTTAAAAAAAAATTTCCACTAAACAATCCTGAACAGATAGTCACTCTCTTTTACCTTCACCTAACTGAGGGGCATGTGTAGTGAAAATGGGAAATTGGCCAATAGACTTACAAGGATAATATAACACACAGTACAAGTAAATTTCTCCCCTTAAATGATAGCTTGTTTTCCAATATAACCCACCAGGTAAAAATCACACAAGTGCTTATAAACAGCAGAATTAATAAGCCTAATATTTAATTAAATTCAGGCACCATGTCACTAACCACTCATTTTGAGTTGAAAATGAAAGGCCCTTTGGCTTGGCTTCCAAAGACCCCTCCCATATTGGCGAGTTATTAAAAGTATGGACATAGAAAGTTCGAAGGAATTTTTTTACACCTACAACGAACAGACTGTATACTTATAGGCCTAACACTAATTAGCAAAATGAGATAAATATTTATTAACTTGTAAAAAAATAAAAAAAAACTAATAAATAATTCAAGCAAAATTAAATATATCATAAATTCTAAAAAACATTAATTTAGATTCGACTTACTGTAATAATGTTAATAAAGACAAATAATTCTAACCTAAACAGAAAACCATATTAAATAAATCGGACAAAGTAAAAGCATTAATTTTAAAAAACCGAAATTAAATTCTAATATACAAACTAGAATTATATTACCGAAGAAAATATGAAGTTAATACATAAAAATATGATCTATTTCAATCAATAATAGAATTGTTCTTACCGTTACAAGCGAACTTTCAATAATAGTCTTAACTTTGAGTTTGAAAGTCTGCAAATCAGAAGTATATTTTCCAAAAAAATATATCCATATGAATGTTAAGTCCGATAGTGCATGAAACATCTCAAAGTTTGTATAGAGAGTTCCAGCTTCAATCATTTGTATCGTCTAATCATTTCTCAAAATTATGAAATCCACTACTTGTTTTTGTACATTCAGGATGGGAAGTTAACTCAACTAATAAAATTTTAAAAAACTGGTTAACAGTAATTAATTAGTCAGAAAATTGCAGTCATGCAATAGACATCGGTGGAATCAACCTTCCTTTTAAGCACTTTTCATCATATAGAAATTCATAGAAGAAATTCACTATTATTTTAACTTGATTTTGAATTGTTTAACGACAACAACAAAAAAAAAATTTAATCTCCATCAATGATTAATGTGAAAAATCTGTTAGAATGTATCTGTAATAGATAACTAGTATGGCTTGTTGCACTCTTAAATTTGTAATTAAAAGGTTATATAAACAAGACATTTTTTGAATATATTTTGCAAATGATACAGTTGCATAATATAGTATTAAAGTGAGGACAACCCAAAAAATTGTCTTGGTGTGAATTTCTAGTAACAATTTTGTAAATTTCTAGTAACAATTCTGTAACTAAGATTAATCAAGGTAATTCAATAAATCTACAAAAAGAGTCTTTTATAAACCTTATTATAATACGAATTTTGCAAGGAAAAATTAAACATGCATGTTCTTTGTAACCTTTTCTACACCGTATTGACAAATTTGACAACAGTGAGCACTAGCAAAGTTTTAATAAACTCAAAATACTGGTACATGAATCCATAGTTAAAGAATGCTTGCACCAGAATAAACCACAAATTAGGAGAAAATAAGTTGAGGCATCTGTTAAAAGAAGCACAAATATTAAAAATAATTATTTAAAATAGAGATATTATGAAGTTTATAAATTTAAATTTGTTTTTTTTAGACAGCCAAGATGATCAAAATAACATGAAATTTAAACAGGGACATGAAAAACTCACGTTCAAGTTGATTTTTGTCTAGATGCAAATTTGAAGGAAAGCTGAGAATTCATGTGAAAAGGTTGCATATAATAATATATGGCTTTTTAAAATTTAAGAGAATTAGGAAAATTCTTTTCAATAGGACAACCAAAATTATTTTTTCATGAAGCTAATAAAACAATCTGAAATGGCAATGAAATATTTAAAGTATAAACGATTTAAAGTAAAAATGAAGTATTAAAGTAAAGGTATTTTGAAAATTTAAAAATTAGTTAAAAATGTCAAACAAAATTCAATTCGAAAAGTTTCCAAATGAATTCCATTCACTACTAAAATCCCTAAAATTCAGGAAATGTAAATTTTGCACCTGTATAATAATACTTTTGCAATGATAAATAATGATGTCTTGAGTGAAGCAAAAATGCACAAATGTTTCTTTAAAAATTTTATTTACATAAGCAAAAAAATTAAAATAGCATAAAAGCAAGACACAAGCTAGCTTCATCAAATTCAAAATTTGATTTATATGCTCCATGCTTTGTTTGACAATTAATGGTTAAAATAACAAATGAGGAAAACAAATATAGAAAACATCTCATATAAGTAAAAAAATAAAACAAAATAACTTGACATTGTAGCTGCCTACAAAAAATAAGGGGGATCCAATTTATATAAAAAAAAACTACATAAAAGCAAAAATAAATATTTAAATGATTGAACCCATTAGAACCACAAAAAAATTGTATTGGTCTTTTAGATTGCTTCCTTTTAGAAATAAAAAGAAAAAAAAGAATAAAAGAAAAACCACAGAAAATGAGCTGACTAGAAATCTTTTTTTACAACACACTATTTAGTATATCTGAAAATGCAAACATTTGTCATCAAATTAAAACGTTTTCCACAAACATAAAAATCAGTCTAAAATTGCATAAATGACAGGTATATAGCATGAAAATTTGTTAGCCATCTTAAATGAAATAAACACAATGAATTTTTTATTTCATACTCAAATTCATAATTTCAGAACAGTTAAAGGAAAAAAGTTTTGTTAAGAAATCTTGGAATAAATTACACATTACACCAAGAATCAACATTTGTTGATGAGAAAAAAATATATGGAGGAAAAGTGAGCATATGAAAAGTTGCTCAGTTTGATTAAAAAAAAAAAAATCTCTAATGAAGGTAATCAATAAAAGTTTTAAGCTCTACCAAAACTTAATCTGACAGTAGATTAAAAAAACAGTTTTCCAATATTTATTAATGTAAAGCATTTCCGTCACTAACATTAAACTCAAAATTTCTCATCATTCAGAAGGTTCAAATACTAGTAAAGAGGTATTGTATAAATGAGTACATTTGTCAGATTGCACTAATAAATCAGATATTTTTAAAAAAAGAAGAAAAAAAAATTAAATAAAAATAAATACAGAATGAAATCTTTTCCTTACTTCCAGAAAACACTGCCTAATATTTACACAAATCGTGGAGAACAAAAAACACAAACTCTATTTAGAAAGTTTAACATAGTATTACATTTGATTAGTAGTCACGACCAATTTTTTACAGAAAATTTCAATATGCATGTAAAATTCCATATTGCAAGTCTTTTCTTTATTCTTCAAGATAACAAGACAACAAAATCATTAAAATTTGAATAAGATAGAAGGATATTCACACATAATAGTTTAACTTAAAAATCTAAATTAAAATTACTAAATCTTTAAGTTTATTCTTACAACAACATAAATCAATTTTCAAACAATAGCAAAAAAGTTCTTAATAAAAAAATTTTCAAATTTGAACACTGAAATGTGCAAAGAGATAAATCAAATTTTTCCTTAAATGGTGTCACCTACTTTAAGTGCATAATGAACTAAAATGCAAACTCTTATCAATAAAGTTAGTGTTAAAGAGAAAAAAAAGGAGCATTTGCATTACTTTAAACTAATTTATGAAATAAAAACAAAAAGATTACAATATCATTACGTAAAATTTATTCTTGCATTCCACTTGAACCTTATCTACATTTAGAAGATAAAAATTTTGGCAGTGGTAAATTAAGAAAGTCCATAAAAATTCATCATACACCTATTTATCCATTATGTAAAATAATAATATATACAAGTAAATTTTTAATTTTCGAGTTCCAAATACAAAATAAATTTAAGCTAGAAATAATAGTACTTATTATTCCTAGAATCAATAAAACTTAAAATATCTTTTTTAATATCTCAAGACTCTTAGTTTGCACTAATGGATGCCATAATAAAATTAATCGAACAATACATAATCTACTTGATATTTGTTTTAACTGCAATACTAGGAGATCAATATTTTGGCTTCAAGAAAAAATATTTTAAATGAATTTTAATTATTTGAAATTAATATACATTACTTAACAAAATGAAATAGAAATAATTTATACATAATTCTGTTTTTATATCATTGAATAATGAAAAAATCCAATGTTAATAAATCCATAAAATCCTAGGTGTATAAATGATTTTTATGATACTCTGGAGGAATCATTTCAACTTCACAGCAAAATAAAAACATAATCTTCTCTATACGAGAGATTAAATTCTCTTCCAACTTTATTCTCTCTCTCTTAAATCAAAAGGAG
This sequence comes from Araneus ventricosus, assembly GCA_013235015.1. Taxonomy (NCBI): domain Eukaryota; kingdom Metazoa; phylum Arthropoda; class Arachnida; order Araneae; family Araneidae; genus Araneus; species Araneus ventricosus. Next base: position 112,805 of record BGPR01003847.1, read on the forward strand.
AAGAGTGAGAAGAAAGCTTCAAGTAATAAATTGTCACTGCCGACAGAAACTATATTCATATTCAGTTCAATTAGGTCTCAAGGATAGAAGAGAACAACCAAAAATAAAATAACATTAAACGGATAATAATTCAACTTATGCATTTAGTGTAAATGTCACAGCAAAAAAATTTAAAAACACACATAAAAAAAAGTCAATCCTCCTAACTGAAACTTAGAAACAACATAATACATATTAAAGAAGAAATCCCAAGCACAAAATTCGAAATATTTTCAAAGCAAGTAATTATAACATTATTTAACATCAGATTGGATTTCTTGCTAATCTGCTTTAGAAAATTTGCATTTATCCAATAAAAATCGCACTGGTAGCAACTACAGTTTCAGCAATGACAATGAAAACAAAAGTACGGAATCATTTATTACAGAGTTTAACTGAATAACAAAAAGTAGATTAGCGATTTAGTTGCTAGTAACAAATCAAAATGCTGAGATATTGTTCACCACTAATATATACAGGTAATACATAATATGCTAGCCTCAATCTTACTGTGAGGAAAGATTCCCAAGCAAAGCTGAGAAAACAGTGATGAGTCAAGGATATTTTTTAAATACAATTAGCAGATGATATTTAAAGCTTTTAAATAAAAAATGTTGACATTTATTTCATTCAATTTAACTATGGAGTTTTAAAACAAAGCATTCATACTCCATTCTATTTATATCCCTTTTTGCTTGTTTCAAATCCGTGAGAATGATGTAAAACAAACCCAAAAAGGTTTTATATAATAAGCACATTGAAACTGCACACACTACATTTATTACAAATTAATCACATTTATAAATTTCATGATAAAAATTGCCAAAGATTGTAAATGCTAAATGCCATTTTGTATCATAATGGCACAAATATTTATTACTACTGTCAACGAAAAACAGAAAAGTTAATACAATTTTCTTCATCTTTAAGCACAACCTTAGAATGCTATCTTCAATTCCAAGATCAAAAACTTGAAAATTTGTTCCAATGAAAATGGAATTCAAATGGAATCAAAATAATTACATTTTTTTCAAAAAATGACATAATTGAACAATGTCAAGTTTCTCATGTGACTTTGTCTTTCAATTATTCGTTACACAGGCAATTGAAAACCAACTATAGATCACAGTTCAATAGAATTTAAGCCCAAGTGAGTGTTTTAATTACTATCTGTAGAACTTTAAAAAAATACTGACTTATCAAAGAAAAATCTATTTTATTGCACCAAAAATTTCTATACTACAAAAAGCCCACTTTAAATAATTTTTTAAAAAATTATATCCTCTGTCTTACCTGTATCTTCATGTAAATAGTTATGATAATCAATTTTGGCATACACATATCAAGATTTCTTTTAAAATACTTGCTTGTTCATATGAAAAATAAATGCTATTATTAATGCTATTATTATGCTACTAAAAATGCTATTTTTTTAAAGGCAAATTTCAGATAACATTTTTAGCCTTGTTGGGATAATTGTTGTTTAAGTGTTTTGGAGTTTATGTTCTCCAATATATTTTTCAAGTCAGCTCTCAAATATTTATGCAGAAAATAAATTCTGATACTCAATAAAAGAAGATTTGTTTTATCTTTTCTGGAAAGCACTATTGAAAAAATTGAAATAATAAAATTTTAAACATATAAAAGAAAATAGAGCACAGTAGCAAACTTGAACATGAACAAAACAACTCTTAATACTTTGACATGTTTCTCAAATATATTATTATAACTATATATATATTTAAATTTATCAAAATTAAACTGGTTGTCAGAATTATTTACATTTATCTAACAAACTTCTAAAAATGAAAAAAAAGTAAGTTCCAAGTAAATCACAAATATAATAAAGATTGCTCAGTATCTCCAGAAATATCAGTTTTTTTTTTTTTTAATTCTTAAAGCAAAAGAATTGCATGAAAATGTGTGGATAAAATAAACTGTAAATTAAAATCTAAAATAATACTGCAAATATTCTACTTTAAGATTATATAAATCGATAAGAAAATTTTACAGACGGGAAAATGTTTCCCATGTTTCATTTGATATTCATCAACAAATCGTCAATGTTTATTTACAGCAAATATAAAATTTAGTATAGTCCATCTAAAAAAGAAAAAAGAATTAGATGACAGTTTTCATCTATGTATAAATGCACTGAGCGAAAGATCGAGTTTTTTTAGAGGAAGCAATTTTAATATATAATAATAATTTTATAAGGCCATTTTTCAGTAGGTAGTAACTATTAATGTTACATATTTTTTGACATATGCAAATGTCTATACCTTGCATAACAATAAAACAAAAATAGGTATCAAACACCAGGATTGTCATAAACTGTAAGGCAATTAAAAGGGAAAAAGGCAAGTTAAGAAACAACCTTTTAAGAGACTAAATGTGTCATTAACTGATTACAGTAGTTTCAAAACCATTTTTTTTTAAGTTGACACATAAGGAAAAAAGTATTTTATACAATATTTATTTTTAAAAAATGAAACACCTCAAGATAATAAAAATTATATTATGCACTCTTTACGAGAATAGTCTTAAAGATAAAACTTTGAATATGAACAATAAATTTCAAGGGAATGTGGCTCAGCTGCTTAATTTACATAAATATCACCAAAGGAAAATACAATTTCCCTGAATTTATACATCAAACATTTATTTCTCACAAAACATTACAAACATTCACTTAAAAAAATATAATTAAAACAATCTCCTTATAATATTTAAAACATTAACGATTGCTTGTTGATAAACAGGTTCACATGTATTAACAACCTTCAATAACTGCAAATTTGCACAAAGCAACAGCTCAAATTTATGGGCATTAACAATGCACTGCTTATTTTGAGGAATCAAGTAAATGAAAAAATGTTTATACAAAACATTAGGACATGAAAATATGAACTGAATTATACGATTTCTAAGAAAATATATAAAGCTGCTATAATGAATTCATATCAAAAACATGCTACATATCTCATTAAACTGTATACTAATGAATGAAATAAACTAAACAATTTCATACATACCCTGTATAATACTTACAGGAAAAATACAAATGCTTCAGAGAATGTCCAAAAATACAGTTTTCAAGCATTGGAAAGGGTGTGTGTTTATACATAACAAAGATAAATTATACATAGATATATATGTATATATATGCACTGCTCTTCAGAAATATAGCAAATACAAAACATAGGCACAAATATAACCACTGATAAAGCAGAAACTTACTGATGACCAACAAGAATTGGATGACTGTTAAGGCAGTAACAATGTTTTATAGCAGCATCCATCTTTACAGTTTCTTGATATATTTTGATTTTCTTATGAGAATGCAACAGCTACTCAAATCTCCACGAGCTTTGGAAAGTTCTGACAATGGAATAGCCACCTTATTAAAATCAATCTTATCTTCAAAGACCTGAAATTAAACAATTTAAATCAAAATATATCACATTAGTCAAAATTTCATTTACACATTAAAAAATTTATTACACTACAAAAACAACATAAAACACTAACAAAGAATATAAGTATCTATTTCTGATGTTTAGCACCCCAACCATCATTTTGCACTCTTGTTTTAGAAAGCTTTTCATACAGTTTTAGACTAAGCAAGTGACTTTTTAAAATTTGCTCTGTTAATTCATAATGCTACATTTTGGGTAGGGATTGCAATTCTTTTCAAACTTTAACATTGAAAACTGTTTTTGATTTACCATTTTCAATTTTTAAACATCATAACTCATTTCTATCATCCTATATCAAATACTAGAAAGAATTTTCAAAGGACAACCAAGGTATACATAAAGATTTCACCGTCTTGCAAAAAGCACACGGTTGAAGGACGACCAATGTATAACATATATATATATATATATATATATATATGTAGACCAAAATTTAAAACATTTCAAAATAGAAAAAGTTTAATGACACAATCACTGATAAAAAAAATCTTGCAACTGAATAAATACTTTTTGAGAACTAAATTGAATAATAATATTAAGTGTCTCTTTAACTCTTTTCTCTCTAGATAAGAAACGAGTTGCACAGGGTGCATAGAGAGAAGTTACTGCAAAAATTAAGCACTTTTTAAGCACCTTCGCCAAAAAAATTAAGCACCTTTGTACATGCATGTTTACGTAGATCCACATATTTTCTAAGCATAAAATGTTTATATTAAAGCATAGATTTTATTGAAAATTTTAAATTATATATATATATTTTTAGTTTCAATATTTATTTCTGTATTTGCACAACATCTTCTATTGTTAAATAAAGAATGTCTTTTTGGTTCCAAAAAAAAAAAAAAAAATGATAATGCAAATTGTCATTACCAAAAATCAAGTCAAATTTTATCAGATTAACAATAAAAATCTGTGACCTTTTTGAACATTTCTTAAAATTAAAAAATTCACCAGTTATTTGCCCCTTCGGGATAACCATTTCAGTATTTCCATATATAGCGGTGCCCATTGTTGAAGAAAGAGAGAGCGGAAAAAAAAGGTAATTAATAGTCCGGTCAACGAAGGGTTTGAAAAGAACGATAAATCATTCAGTTTTGAAAACACATGTTTGTGAAGGGCTCTTGATGAACATACTAAAAGTTCCCTGTCCTGGGGGGGGAGCTCGCGCCGCCATCTTGGATATTATTCCCCGTTTTTAGCTTTTCTTGAATATCTCGGAAACTATTAAAACTAGAAGAAAAATAAAAGCATACATTTGTAGGGAATTTCACCGTCATTATTTTGTTGTATTGCATATAATTGAAAATTAAATAGTTTTTTCGAGATATTTAAGAAAAATTAAAATGGAGGGGATGAAATTCGAGATGATGGTAAAGTTTGAGACCCATTAACTTGGAAACTATTAAAGCTCCAAGGGAAAAAAAGTATGTATTTGCAAGGAAATTTATGCTCCTTAATATTTTAAATCAATTGTAATTTGAAAACTGAATAGTTTTCCGAGATATTTTTTAAAAAACTAAAAAAAGGGGGATGAAATCAAAGATGGCGGGACTTTTAGTATGCTCATCAGCAGCCTCTCATGAACATGTGTACCAATTTTCAAAACTATATGATTTAATGTTTTTTCACCCCCATTTTGTGTCTTCATTGACTGGACTATAAGCGTTATCTTAACAAGTGTTAACACCCCTGGATTTATCTCATCCTGGATTCCTTCAAGGGATTCTTCTCTTTTGTAGGTTTTCTTTCTCGATACATCAGGTAAACAAAGCTTTATGACTATGCTTTCGATTCATTGTCTAGGGAAACAAAGAAGAATGTTTTATTTGCACTTCTCAAGAAAATTAAGCACTTTTTAAGGACCTTTTTTTAAAAAAATTTAGCATTTTTAAGGTGCTTAAAAATGGTTTTCAAATTTAAGCACTTTTCATGATGCTACGCACACTGTAACAGTTGAAATTTGTTTTCTTAGAATAAATTAATTCTGCATGCTAAATAAGAATGTTTATAATTGCTTTATGAATAAAAAAATTTCATACACATTCAAATGAAATTTTGCCTTTAATTTCTATACAGCAATGCCTTTCAGGTAAGAATACTCAATTCAATAATCAGTAAAATAAAAAGATACTCATGACTTAAAATAAACTCATTTCATAATACTTAAATTCTGACACTTTGCTGAATAAACTCAAAAAAATAAATATTTGCACATTTTTTATATTAGCTAACAGAGAAAATTTAATTGCCCCAGTAGTTCATTGGTTGAATCATGGGATTCTTTCCACTCTCAAACTACACAAACTAATAAACCCTTTTTCTCTAACCATATAGATAGCAATTATAAAAAACAATGTTTCCACCATTACTAAGGAACTGAAGCTGTTCAAAAAAAAAGAAAAGTGGCCCTGAGTCAAGAGTCAGTTAAAAAGGGAACTGACAAAATAATTGCTAGGATATGGCAAGCATCATTATGAACAGGACTAATCCTCAATTTTATGTCAAGACATAAAATAAAAATATCATCATTATACAATATTATAGTTCTAAAAAAAATAAATGTTGGGCTACAAAATATTAAAGAAGTACCAAAACATAGAACACATATTGTCAGAATGAAAATAATATGCAATCAACAACTGCCAAAGCGATTCCTGGCACTTAGATAGTTGCAAATATGCTGTTCCAGACTGCCGAGTGCAAGAAATAGCATATTTCAGCAAATTATGCTCTAAATGACATCCTATCCCCACTAAATGAGGGAAGAGATATCTCTACCAAATCTGACTGCTTCTTCTCATATTGGTTTAGAAGGGTCAACAACTGTATGTTCAAGCATTCTCTAGAGAGATGATTGAGCTAAAACCATACATAGTCTTGAGTGCTCTAAGCAGTCAAGACTATGTATACTTTTACCCTATATACTTACATTCTCTACCCTTTCAATATCTATAAAATGCAGATCCTCCAACTAAGCTTAATCTACTTTTCACTCAAACAACATAGCAAGAAAGAAAAATATCAATAATTCAAAGAGAAATGCATTACTTTTTTTTAAAAATCAATATTTATATATCTTCCTTTTGTTGATGTTGAAAACCAAGATAATCAAAACACTAAAATTTTTAGGTAAACTTCCATGTTACGATTCTCAAGAGCTCAATTTTTCACTAATGACATTCATATGATTATGAACTCATCCTTTTTCCTCATAAAAGGATACGGGGGGAAAAACAGATTTAAAATCAAAATATACTGAAAAATCACTGAACTTAAAAAATAAACTTTACTAATTATACTTCACATGAATGTAAAGTCATCTGAACAGAATGGCAAATTCAAATTAAAAAAAACTACAACATTTTTATAAACCTTTCTATATCTACAATTTGGTTTTAAATTCTTCAAACAAAATTAAATATTCAGAAAATAGAAAATAAGAATGTTAACAAAATTTGAATTAACAAAATAGAAAATTTGAAATCTTCACAAAATACCTTTGTACTATTAGGAAATTCAGATCTATGTATAAGAGTTCCATTGACAAACAAACAATTAGCAGCTTCTGGATCTGGCACTGTCACTGTCTGATATCTATATGTAGCTTCCTGGGCCATGCGCTATAAATGATAGTAAAAAGAAAACTATATATACACACACACATTTGGAAATAAAATATGTAGGGCTAAATCTCTACTACAAAGAAAGTTGGCTTCATGTCTAGTCAAGTAAGTATTTACGACTAGTAAGGAACAGATAACTGTACATCTCCACCATCATGGTAATAAAAAGTCATTAAATTTATGTGCAAAATATCTGAATTCCAGAAGAGGATTTAAAATGTATTCATAGCTTTTATGTATCCCAAAATTACACATTACTGACTGAGGGATATAAGTTATTTTAAACATCTTATTAAAACAAGCACACAAACACAATAACAGCAATTTTGCTGTTCTAAACCAACTGCTTACAAATAAAATAAAAAATTAAAAAGTAGAAGCAACAGTGTTTAGAAAAGAAAATGTTATATGTCTTTATCGAGAACAATTTTTTTTATTAAATAAAGATTTAGCTATCTGGCATAAAATCAACATAACATTTTTACAAAAAGACCAAGTATTTTTTTTTTACAATAAAGTAAATAAGAGCCTAAATTTTAAAAAACACAAGCCAGAATGGGAAAAAAATAATACACAAAGTTTAACATTCAGTCGGGTGCATCTAATCTGCGATATGAAACACACACTTTTTTGTGCCAAAGTGCGGGTTTTAAAAGAAAAAAAGGATGGGCTCTCTAGTAGCTTCCTGGCTCCCTACCACTTACACCAGGGTAATACGGTTTTTTCTCCAGTGCTCAGATAGTGTGTGTGCGAGAGGCTCGTTAATCTGGTAGACGAGTTGCGGCCGATTACATATGAATTTTTGATTTCTGAATTTTCAAAATTTCTCTCAATTTTTCTTTTTATATACCTGCAAAAGTGCCTATGTACTACCCCTAATTCAATAATATTGATCATTGTTTCCAATATATTGTTTCAAAAATGTTGCAAAGAAAACAGTTGTCATTACTAGGGACCTTATAAAGAAACAAACGTCAACTCCCTCCTGAATTTGTGGTCACCAAATCTACAGCTGTAAGCAGAAACTTTTATGGCTTCAGTAACTTATACCAAATGAAAAGAGGGAAAATGAGCTTGTAATTTCAAGTATGCAGAATGATGAGAGATAAGAAAATCCCAAATGATTTTGGATTACAATGCTATCAAATCTGGAGTTGATGTAGTTGAAAAGTTGTGCACAGCCTTCAATGTGGCAAAAAAATATACAAATGTGACCAACGATGATCTTTTTCACCCAACTGAATATCTCTGGTGTGAGTTCAGAAGCGATATATATATGAAATGGTATTTTGTATCCCAGACCAGTTTTGTTCAAATTTTATCAGTTGAAATTGCAAGGAAATGCAAAAAAGTTATTTAAAAACGCAGATACAGCTTTGTATGAGAGAAGAGATCATTTTGATAAACTTTTCCTTAAGCCTAAGCAAAAATTTAAATTTCAATCTCACAGATGAGTTACACCCAAACGTGTTATCATTTATATTGAGCCCAACCTAAGGTTAAGAAATATTTATTGAGGGAAATACATCATTTGATTGTAATAGGTATACATAGTCTGAAACAAACAATATATAAATTATGAAATAAAAATACCTTAAATTTTACACTTTTTAAATAAATGTATACAAAGAAAATTCTTGAATCTTAGGAAGAGAAACATAAGGTATCAATCATACTAAGATCGAATGAAATACTAGCAGGGGTGATTGCAGATCTATTTCAAAAATCCTGCAAACTAGTGTGGTGAAAAAATCCAGCATAATTTGGAATAATTCAGAATGTTTATGTGCTACACATACATACATTAGGGTGTCCCAGGAGAGGCAAAAAAAAAAGTTTAAAAATGCCAGGTCTCACCCTCTAAAAATGTTCTTTTTGTCTTAATAAGATAATACAAAAAAAAACAAGTTATTTCAAAGTTTTAGAGGTCCCCCAAGCTAATAGAAAGGAATTCATCCAAAATATAAATTTCTAATTAATATGCAGATTGCAGAATTCTACCATCTTTCTCTTACATATATTTTTATCCTAAAATTTGTTTAAAAACACTTTATCATGTTCAAGTTTAACCATGATCTCATCTGATGTTATATTTTTATTACAATTTTTAATTAAAATTTATAATTATCAGGCATGAAAGTGCAAGCTGTTCAAAAAAGCTGAACTCTATGTGAATACAAAATTCACCACAAAATCGATATATATACAAACGCAAAGGCACACGATGTTACTACTTAAAATACATATAGAAAAAGCAATTAAAAGTAGTATATATAAAATTTTACTTACTATTTTTTCTCTATTTGAACAGAATTTTGATTTTTAAATACCATACAAGAGGTTCAAAGTTCCTTCTATTTTCTCAAAGTTGAACAACAGATAGTATCATAACAAAATTGCATACTTTTTAAAAATGAAGCAGTTTATTTAAGGGAGGAAAAAAAATGACAAAAGTGCCTAAGAATATATATTACAGTAAAAGCTTAACTAACCGGCATGCTCGGGAAACTCCGATTTCCGGATATCTGAAAAGTCCGGATAGTTGAGTGTGACGGGAAAAATGGGTGGGGGGGGGAGTAAATTGTAGCCTTTTTTTTAAAGATTTTTTCGGCCAAATAATTTGTTTATACCATTTTGAAATGTGCATTAAATATAATACTTCTGTATCTTCCATAACGTTGTATTTACAAAACATATGCAGATTTTAATTTAACATTGATGATTTAAAAAAATATATATGATCTGTAGCCGAGTTTTTACCGTAAATATATAGATTGTAAAAATATAAACATATAAAAATAGGCGACGAAACTGAAAAATATTCTACTCAGCAAGCATAATAAAACTCTTTTAAGTGATCATAAACAAATCCCAGATTGAATATCAAAACTAATTATCTTTTAGAAGATCGCAAGGGTTATTGCGCAATACGCGCACCTCCAATTCTCCTGCTCTTGATATTACGTAATCGGAATCAACATCTGCCGGTATTTGGAGAGTAAATAAATAAAGGAAAAGAAAGAGACTTACTAATCTGGAGTACCCCCATGAGCTTTTTTTTTTACCGATTCTGTCTCTTTGCCTTTTTTTTTTGTCGATTTTGTTTTTAGGTCTTGTTTTTCGGCGAAAGGTGGACCTTTTATTATTAATATTTTGGTTCTCACTTTTGCTTTTGAACCCACCCACCCCATAAAACCAGTCTGTGTAAATCACAGTACTGTATATTGTTTGTTTGTTTTTTCCTTCTACGCTCCTCCGTGCTGGAATGGACGTTGCATTCCAGAAATAAATTGTCTGCGTGAATGGAACGGCACGCGTGTGCTAAATTTTGGCGCGCAGATGTAATTTTTTTTAGAAAAACTCATTTTCTAATTTTTCCGGTTAGTTGAGCTTTCCGGATACTTGAATGCCGGATAATCGAGAGTTTACTGTACCATATGCAGTAGAAGATCTTTGTAATGCATAACTTGGAACCAGAGGTTGTGTGGTTTATAGATTTTTGTATAATACAGATCATTTTGCATATCTCTAAAATTACCTTAGTAAACATGGCCTATTATGCTTGTAACAAGTCATTAGATTATAATTTAAAATACAAATGATTTTGTCTCAAAGATATACAATTTAATTATATTTAATTTTCACAGAAATTAATATTTCAATAAATTAGAAACAAGTACATTAACACTACAGTTAAAATTGTTCTCTATTTGTTGAACTCTGAAAATAATCAAAAGAACTTGACATATTATACAATTTTATGTTTTGAGAATTTTGAAATATTGTGCATTGAATAAATTCCTTTAGATACTGAAATTTTTTTGGTGCTGCTTCAACATCTATTCTAGAACAGCTGTTGTATTCTGTATTTAAAATATAGGAAATGATTTCTTCATCTCATGCATGTTAATAATTTTAGGTTTATGATCTGTTGTTAAAAATTCCAACATACAATCTTCATGCATGTATACTAACTTATTTTGAATAATGTTTGAGTTCAGCAACTTAAAGATTGTTTAATAATTGCAATACTTTCTTTAAAAAGCATTAAATTAAGGACATAAATATGAAATAATCTCTCAAGTTTAGAATGCTTGGTTATAAATGGTATCAGAGCAAAGCTGGCAATTTACAGTTCCACTTATTTCGATCTTCTTGATCGAATCTCCTACTTTTACTGCTATCTCTTCCACGTTTGTATCGTTACCTTTCGCCAGCACTTTAATTTTCATAGATTTATTCAACCACTCGAATTTAAATTAATTTTTTTCGTTCGCATCTAGGGAACGAACTTCATGTTCATCGTTTAAGTTAATCTCCATTTCGGTTCTCGGTCACACTCACAAGCGCTGATCTTTACAATTGACAAACGTAACACTAAACATACAGCATCACACGTGGGATCCGCCAAACACAAGACAAATGATAGTAGTAGCAGAAGTTCTTTGCATAACAACCGTTAGCATTCAACCCATGAATTTAACATCGGCGATAGCAGTTCACTGATGTGCGATTTCAACAGCAAGGCGTAGCCTACTCGTAGAGCGGTCGTCATTCAGCTATACGGGACAAGTTCTGCCTTCCTCCATTACGCTATGTGCCAATCACTTGAGGTGATAGATACGGCGCGTAAACCCCAGAGAATGCATCTCTGTTTACTTTGTGACAGAGAAAAAATGGAGTTCGTTTCGGATTCAGACGTAGCTTCCACCCCACCCCACATTTTTCGGTCACGATTTCTCGACGGTTTTGCATCGATCTCAGAAACAGCCTGAAAGACATTAAAAAAAGCGGAAGTCTTTCATGCCTGAATTATACAAATATATCTGAAAACCATATTTCATTTTTCTGATCATTACTGTTCTAATGCTCTTCAATCTTTATTAATCTGCTGGATTTCATTAAATTAATAGCATGTACAATATTTATAATTTCTAATATTAATAACACATGGCAGCATCAGTCAGAGTTCTTTCAGTCTTATCTGCAAAAAAAGGATTGTTCTAGTTCGTACAGTCTGTCTCATGTTATCAATCTATTTTTCTTTCTAGACAGTTTTCAACTTTCCAGATTCACTTCAATCTTATTTATTACGATACATTTATGGTTTTATTAAAGTAAAAGGTAAGTTGCATTGCATTCTATATATTTTTTAAATCTAAATTTAAATATATGCATTACGCAATTGTAATGACTGAAACCAAAACTTTTTAGGGAAAACCCCATTATGTTTTAGTTAAACCTATATTACCATTATTCTGAAATTACTACAACAGATCAATGGATTTTCAGATAGCACTGCATTCTCTCTATATATAATTAATCTAATTAAAATATATCCATTATGCAGTTGTAATGACTGAAACCAAAACACTTTAGGGAAAATCCCTTATGTTTTATTTAAACCTATATCACCATTATTCTGAAGTTAGTACAGCACAACAATAATTTTATGATAGGAGTATGGTGTTAGATGTATTATATTAATATTGTATAGGTAGAAAATAGTAATTAGATGTGTTGAAATTGGAATTATAAAATTATACAAAATAAAGCTAGTTAAGATGATATAGCTTTATTTAGATGATATTTTATATATTTTCTGTATTTTAGCAAAATGTTATCTACTTAATTAGAAATGTAATCTCTGTATATGAGAATTCACAGATGTAAAATAAACATTAAACAGCAACCTGTATTATTGCATAGTACATTCAAAAAATTTCTATTTTCAGAATGTCAACCACAACCAGGAGGACGGGGAGTGATGATCATGTACGGTTTATTGATCAACCAATGGAAACAATAAAAGGTGCATGTCTCCCATCTCGGCAAGATGTTACGAGAAACTTTATTTACTTTCACCGCTTTCAGAAACACACAATTAGTCGCACTGCTGTTCTTGTGTATAATCAAATTGTGCCCTTTTGGGGAAAATCAAGATTACTTGTAAGAGATAAACAACATGTTTTGAAACAAATCAAAGATTTATATGGGAAGCAGGAGAATTTAATGAAGCATCACAAGAGAAATAATGCAAAAGACCAAGAAAAATCAAAGAATATATTGTAATAATCTAAAACTATTTGACATCAGTCATGCTAACT
>BGPR01003848.1:0-64023 GCA_013235015.1 Araneus ventricosus
AACTTTCATAATTATGGGCATTTTTTAGCGCGTATTGTTTTAAATTGTTCAGAAAAGACTGGAGAATAATATTATTTCTTTCATCAAATCGAAAATTTTCGAGGTTTAACAGTCGTATGTCCCCTTAAAGTCGACGAACGCCGGTCTGAGGTGGTTGGCTTCTTTTCAGGGGAGGTGAGTTTCTGAGATCACTTAGGATATAAGCGTGTTAGGGGCTCCAATTATCCTTGCCCACCACAGTCCATTTGCTTGCGTCTTAAGGGAAAGTCACAGCAGGGGATGGGATGATGGAGTAAAACACCACCCAGGCTGGGAGAGTCCAATTCATGTCTTAGCCTTCCAAAATAGCCCGTTCTTAAAGGAGCTAGAAGGAAAAAGTCGCTTCGAGATTAAAGAGTTAAAGAAAAAATTTGCCACATTGTAGTAGTTTAAAAATTAATTTTTGAAAAAAGGTGCAATAATTTATGACCACCTTGTATAAGGTGTAACCAATATTATGTAATATTGTGCGTTAAAAGTCAATACTTCTTGATTTGAAAGTATATCACAATATTTAATGTTATACATTAATATTCCACTATTTCTCTTAATTTTAAAAAATGCCGAATATCTTGATGCTGAATATCTACAATGCTTGAATTTCAATATTTTAGTCTTGCTAATGATATGAATAACCAAGTATATTTCCAAACATTTAGAAAATTTTGATAAGCAGAAGCTTGCTGATAATTCATTAATAACGATGTTCATTCGATGGAATTTCAGAATTTCGATTGAAAAAGTTATAACGGAATAAAAATATTTCAGCTGAATATTTTTGACAATTTTTGATTCAAGCAATTTGGCCTTGTTGGAATTAAATGTATCTATAATTTCTTTAACCTCAATGTAGAATAAATCTCCTGCGATTTTATTAAGTTTAGAATGCAAATTCTCAGACAGTGTTCATGACATTCAGCACTATATAGATATTTGGTAAAGAGAACTAATTTTCATATGAAGCCTCAATCAAAGTTATTTAAACAAATTTCCCTAATTATCTGAATGGAAATTCTAAGTAGCACTCCATCGAAACAAAAAACTGAAAGTCTGCGAAAGATACTGGATTTGATTTCCAATTCATTTCTCCAACGAAAATCACTAATTATTCTTAAGATTTGCCTGCAAAGGTTTGTGAAAAGACTTTGCTTTCAGTTAATTCTTCCTCTAATTAATAAAGATCATGCATCAGCTTTTATTTGAAAGACAATCCTGTAAGTTGATTAGCTTTCGTAACAGCTGAACTTTCGTTTCTAATTTAAAAATGTATCAATCTTTTGGTTCATATTTATGAATTTTCAGCTTTTCGGAATTCCATTATTCAGTTATATGTCGAGCAAAGTGCACTAAAAATGAATGAGACGAGTTGGTAATTAATGAAATTGTTAGAATAGAGTATTCGCACATTACATCACTAAGTTTCAGAAACCTCACGCCTTTTTAAATAGAGCTGATTGGTTGTCGTATTAATGTTTTCTATTCGCTGTTTCACTGAATCATTACGAATCCCCATTGGCTGCCTTTTTATCTTTACAATCCTCTTGAAAATCTATATATATATGAGTGTCTTTCATTTTATCCTCACTGTGATTCTGCTTTTCATGTATTATACACCATGCTGTAAATAAAACCTGCTTTATTCGATCCAAAGGACTCTGCATCTTATAACACTGGCATTTTCCAGAAAATGAAGTGGTTATAAATCTAACAGAAATTTAACATTTTATTGTCTGATGAACGTGAAGATTTCATTGATTATTTTATGTTATTTAGAAAATGAAATGGCTAAATTTATTTAATATAATTATATTTCTATGTAGAGAATTATCTTCTTTTTGAACTCTATAGTGTAATTTATATAATATTTTTGAAAACAAATTTGAATAGATACGTTACTTCTTTACATCTGATTGTGAAATACCTCATAAAATATTCTCTTTTGCACTATTAATGCATAAACTAGAAAATGATTATCTAGTTTAGCAATTCAATTGGGAAATCCGCAATATCAAAATAAATGTGGAAAAGATTATTTTTACGAATAGAAATTTTCAATTTCACTGAGAAAATTAAATAAACCTTTTAATATTATTTGTCTGAATATAATTGTCAGCACAAAAATTAATTAGCTAATTTATTTTTACTACCTCTCTCTATGTTTTTTGACTTTTGCGAAAATAATTATCTTTGGAAGAAATTCAATTATGAAGTTATATTAGAACTTTGATCAGGAATTTTTGGTGAATTTCTTAAAGATATTATTAGGAATAAAATATACGAAATATCTGCCTTACTGTCTACTAAAATATTTAATTTAATGAAGACAGTAAAAATCCAGAGACATATTCTGCAATAAAATATTGAACTGGTAAATCAGGGCGTTTTCATAGAGCGCCGACTACTTCATTCCGAATTAATTTGATATGTTATTATTTCATATCAATTAATATTTTATTAATTATTTTATCTTAACTCGCATTTTATTAATTATTTTATGTCAGAACGAATTTATTTCGAACTGCCAATTTTTCAAGACAGCAGAATTTCTGGAAATGTTAAAAAATGTAATCCTTAATGAATCTAAACATTTTTATTTTAAGTAGTCATCGCAATACAGATTTTTATTTTAGGAGTAAAACTTCGACTGTGGAGATTGTGTGATCAAATAATCTCTGAAGAAGAAAAAACTAAAATTCAAATAAAAAACATTAAATTCTTGTTCATGTCGAAGTATTGGTAATAGTCAGCAGCGAATAAGAGAAAGTTTTTTTGATAATTAATCCGGCCAAATTATCTGAAACCAAATGTTTTAATACTGAAAAGAGAAGCCGAAATCGCAAGTATGGTAACTGAGGTAGGATACAAATCAATGCCTATATAGAGTTAGCACCTGAGACAACACACCAAAGACACATTTTCTTCGTATTTGCATTCGATGTCGTACCCCACTTGAAATACGAAACATTGCATCGAAACCTCACACAAAACGTAAAGAACAGCACACGAAGCTAATGGCTTCAAAGCTGATCCATGTTACCTATACGTAAGCTCTCGTTGACCGTTTCTGGTGATAAAGCGCTAATTACGTATTACTAGAACACTGGAACAATGCTAGAAACATTAACTGAAAACTTTAGCCGAATTCTTACTCCCATTAGAGAAGAGTAACAAAATATCTTGCTAGACAAGAAGAAGACAATAGCAAATATTTCGAAGTTGGCAAAGAGGATATTCCCAGATAGCAATTTTAGTTTACAGCAAGCTTGCCACAAATTTGTCATGACAACAGTGCAAGCTTGCAGCAAGTTAACGAAAGCTTCGAAGTCACCATGGAGCGAACTTGCAGCAATCTTGCCGTGCAAGCTCATTGCAAATTATAGCAAAAACAGAGTACGAACACAACTCGGGATAGAACGCGCGACCTACCGCTTAGTAGACAGACGTCGATACCACTCGACCAGTCCGGCTACTAGAGGAGAAGATAGATTTCGCTAATACATCGTTCGATTCGATTCGTATACGATTTATTTTAAACTTTTTTCTTGATTTCATTAATTATTTGAGTTGAGAATATGATTTGAAGTCAAAGAGATATCGATTTTCGCTAATAACTACGTTTTGCTAGTAGTTTCAGACAACACAAGACAGTTTAGGTGGGTTAGATTACATTAACGTCCGTTCTTCTGAGGCGTTTAAATAGAGACGGACCTCGTGAGTTTGAACAGCGGTCAAATGACTAGGACGACACCTGAGCTGGCACTCCCTCTCCAAGCCTCCGCGCCACAACAACGGGAGGACGTTTGGCCACTACGTATGATTTAGAGTGTAACGGGCCCCATGCACGGCGAGCCTTCGGTGGAATTGGGTTTCGAACCTGCGACAATCCGGTCCCGAGTTCGAGACCTTACCACGAAGCCACCCCGGCCTCAGTCTTGATGGGAGCAGATGGTACAGGAATATCGAGATATCAGTAAAGATGGATAGAAAATCAATATTTTATTTCATATCAACACATTAAATAACTGAATGGAAGCGTCGAAAGTTATTCATAAATCAGAAATGATGATAAAGAATTCTTTTGCCGTGAAACGTCTTTCCGCTCGTTACAGTGCTGAGTCGGTCGAACTTACTTGTGTGACAAAATACCGTTAGATTTGAATTGCTAATAACTACGAGACTAATAATGCGCGAAAAGAATGTTTGACCGCAGAAAGGATAGATTATATCTGTAAGAGTTTCTCGCATAGTATTTGTTTTGACTGTGACGTCATCGTACCAATGTATGCGCATGCGCGTGATTGTTATGAATGACATTTATGTAAGGTTATAAATAAGCGTAGCGTGGAAATGCATTTAGCTAGGAGGTTGATTATGGTGCCATTTTAAAGATCTTGAGGAGTATCACTAGGACACAAAGTGATACAATAAAAATATTTATCAGAATATAAATAAAAATCGGTATTAAATTGAAGATTTCAAACTGCGCATTTTTTTCTTTCGAATTGTGCGAAACTTACAGAATACTTGACAATACGTAAAAGAAACATTGTATTAAAATTTGAATTAAAAAATTAGAACATGACTGGAAATATGAACATTTGTAGTAAGTAATGTTTTACCGCGCATACGCCAAATAGTTCTATATACTGTCAACAGATGGCGCCATCAAAAGCTACTCTAAATAAAACATAAGAAAGGCACAGTTCGGGTCTGCGCCGTAGATGATTTGTTGTGAGATGTTTTTGTTTGTCACTTGTTTTAAGCTTTTACCCCTACGTTCCACGAAACATCTAAGGCTCGGACCCAAACTGCTTTTTTTTTATGTTTTTTATTGTATTAATTTTTATTAAAGAAAAATATAAAAAATATTGTTACACAGCTTTAAAAATTTGGATAACGCATTATGTTTCGAGGGGTGATGAGAGTCATTATTTATTTTATTAAGTAAAACATAAAAGCATCATGATCTGTGAGTGGATGGAAAATTGAAATCACTTTTATACAGATTTTAGTTTGTTTATATGGGTCTATACCTCAATGTTTTGTCATCATCATTCAACAGTCTAAAGCAGTAGTTTTTATAAAGATGAAGTCAAAAGGTTATTGATGTCGGAGGATGTCGTTTCCTTTTAAGTAATTCCATAAATTCGAAATAAATTGATAAAACACGAATTTTGCATTGATTTCTTAAGCATATATGGGTTAAAATACTTTTTCAATGTGAAATGAAATAAAAAAGTAAAAAATATTTCACATTAATGAGGCTTTCAGTGCTTAACTCCTGTAAAATTTCACTTATAAACAAAAATGTTTTTATAATTTGGACTGATAAAAATAAAGAAGGATTTAGGAATAAGAATACAAAGCTTTATTACAAAAAATGAAATTCTTATTGGAAATAATGATAATCAAATTTCTAATTAATAAATTTAGCTATAAATTCTACTTAGTTACGTCATAGTTGCTGATTATATTAATCTAACGCATTTGACTTAAAAACATTCCATTTTATTCTATAATGATGTGGTACTCGATCGTTCATTTCGTTCTCTCTTTCATTTGTTTAGGCTGTCAATAATTTATTTAGACATAAAGTTCCGATAACGAGACATTATGGACTGGGAAAATATTTCTTAATATATGCTCTTGAGACAGTCTGGTTCATTCTTACAGCTTGATGTTTAATTGTTCTTTTCTAGTAATTTTCCTAAGTTTGGTTTATGCTGAAAAAAAATCTCAGATTGATTTTAGATGGAGCGATAAACTACAGCTGTTTGAAAGAAACTTTTCATACTGAGTTAACATTATCTGCGTGTTTTGTAATCGAAGCTTACAAAAAACGCAGGCTATAGTTCTTTCTCTGACTCTTGAATAGTCTCTAGTTCTTTTCCTGAATCGCATCACAATGAAACGGAACGGTTTAATTAGGAAATAATTAATTGATAATTAAACAGTGAAGAATTATTTAGGATTTATAATGCTTTTTAAATTAGAGTTATTGATGATGACTTAAGGAGTCCTTTTTAAAATATTATAACGTTGGAGCTCGAGAAAGAAAAGGAGAAAAGTCTAGAAAGGACTATAGAAAGTTCATACACTAGAAAATTGATTGGGTTAGTGTTGATTCATAGTTAGCAAGGTAAAAAAAGGGAATTGTTTTCAGTAATACACCGAATAAAGTTTTTATTTAATAAAAGAAAGCATGCAAAATTCCTTTCCAAACTTCAAGAAGCGAGCTGATTCACTACATTTAAAATTTTCTCAATGAATAATAAGATGCTATATTTTGGTATTGTTGCTATTCCCTCGTTCCAGAAGATTCGGGCTATGGACAAAGAGGTTTCTATAGAATATTTTTGCCATCCAAATGTAATAATTTGTACTATTCAACATACCGTTTTCAGTCGTGTAGGTTCTTGAACACACAACTTAATACTTGAAAACAAAGTGATGGCCACAGCAATCCGAAATTCCGAATCCGATTTTCAAAACGGAACTATGTTAGAAACTCTGAAATTCTATCCTACAATTAGTAATGGGACATATATTGAGTAATACAACAGGGCATGCAATAAGCAATGGATAATCTGTCATTTATTTCACAAAATCGAAAAGAATTCAGCAACTTTTCCTGTAAAGTATAAGTACTGCGTCTTTGCTCTTCTCAGAGGTCATGAAGAACACTTGACTGTGTAAACCTAAGATGTATTTAAATAAAATTGATCTGATATAAGTTTTAGGAAAAGCAGTGCTTCCAATCATAAATTCGATTGCAAAATATTTTAAACTGGCAAAATATACTAATAAACTTTTACAGCATGTCTAGACATTTTGAAGAAAAAAAATGATATTTTACTTTTACTCCAAGGAATGAATTCGATTCCATGTTCCACTGCTATTCCAGAAACGACTCGAGGGACTCCATTTCTGCCCTCGAAGCAATTTTGCCTCTGCAAAAGATTTAGTATTACTCTCTGTACTCAGATTCCCTGGGGCAGTGTTCTGAGGTTTCTAAAAGAAGTTTCATTTTGTTGCTATAAAGTTAAAACATTAAACAAAATGACAAAAGATTGAACTAAAATCCGTGATTTTCAATTCTCTATTGAAAATATCCACATATTTCCATTTCATTGTTCATCGCAAAAAAAACAGATTGCAAGGTTCACAGAAGGATCTTATTTTAAATAATAAATAAATTTAAGTATTTATATTTAAATTATTTTTTAATTTAAATATAAATAATAAAGTTTATATTTAATTTAATTTATTATTATTATTATTGATATTTAACTTATATATTATTTTATTTATTTTTTTAGTATTTATATTTAATTTATTTTTCAAAAAGAAAGGAAAATCATAAATCATTCTTTATCTTAAAGCCTACCTCTAATCCCTTCCCGGGGGCACTTCGAATATGGAATGAAAAGTTACCGTATAAGTAAGCAGGTTCTCGCTTTCCAGGAGGATTCGATAAATGTGGTGGTACTCTTATGAGTCCATCGATGATTGGTTATAATATTGTCTACACATATGCTTCTTGTGCTTCTCGTATTGGGGGCTATCATGTGTCGGCTAGAGAGCCCGAATTTGGTATTCGAGGAACAACCTTCTTCCATAAGTCGTGAGTAGGTTCAATTCATATTAAGACATAATTCCATGTTAAACTTCCGCTCCCATTCCATTTAATTTTCTAACTGAACGTTATCATGCGCCAAATTTTGATGTTATACTAGAAGAAGTAATTTGAAGAAGATCAATAAAGTTCAAAATAAGACTGGCGCGAGCACTTCACGTAAATCTCATAAGCATTAGTTTATTAGTTTTAACTTATATGCAAGTGTATCAAATAATTCTCGACATAAGACTGCGCTTAGGTAAGGTTTAAATTTTTATCATAGAGGGGATTTTTTATTATAGTTTTTTGGTAGTCTGTGATTATGTAGATGTATTGTAAAGTACCAGGCCTAACTCTGTAGGTTGCAATGAATATGGTTATACTTGTAGCAATAGTGCTCACTAATCTGTGTAAGGGAAAGTTACATATGACATCACTCTGTTAAATGCAGATTAGTTTGATTCCTTATCAGCTCCTGACTGTTACCAGATTATAATCTAAGTAACCCCTGACTACCAACCACACGCGATCTCAAAAAAAAAAACATTCAGAACCAATGAAGATGGTGAAACAGGGATATTATGTATATGAAACAGTGTATATATTTGATATGGTATATATACACTGTATGAGTTCACATACTGTATGAGTGGTAAAAGTATATAAGACCTCTACCATTTTAAACACAATGTTGTTCAGTTTTTTATGGTCTCGGGAGAGTTAGTCCAGGAATCAGAAACATAAAAATATGCCTGCAGCATAAAAATATGCTTGCACAGCAATAGCGTTCTCCAATGTTGATTGTTCAAAGTGACATCATTGTGAAATCATCATAATTTGAACGATTCACCTCAAATTCATCAGTACCTCAGATAGCAAAGAAAGCTTGTCTAAAAGGTTTTGGAAACCTTGTTGTTGACAAGGGTAAAGGGTTGTCACAAAGGTTTCCATGACAAGGGTTGAACCTTGCGGCAAGGTAAGCGAAAAGTTTCGCTAATCAACAAGAAACAAGGTTTTCTGTAAGGTTTTTAGTAAGATTTCTCCAAGCTTTTATTACAAGCTTGTTTCAGGCTTTCCTCAAGTTAGTTTCAGGCCTTTCAAAAAGTTGTTAAGAGCCCTCCTTCGGCGGACAAAATAGAACCCCCCTCCGAAGCCGTACTCTTAAAGAACCCCCCTTTTTTCACCCCCTCTTCAAAACCGTACTTCTACAGAGAGGTCCAACCCCTTCTTTCTCCTCCTTCTTCTGACGTCATCTTAGAGTTATCTGGAAAGTCAATTAATTAGAAATCTTAATTAATCAAATCTTAATTATTAATTTGATTAATCTAATTTTTAATTGAATTTACTTGTACGATTAGATTGTGACAAAACTTCAACTTTCTCCAAGCCGGGGACCGAACCCGCATTCATACAGTTGGAAGGCAAACACAATAACCACTATACCGGACGGGGCTACACACGATAGGAGAGGTGGTTAATAAAAAGCTTTCTTACGTCAATTTTGCGGGAATGGTTTCCGAAAAGGGTTGTGCGGAAATGCTTTCGCAGGCTTATCGTTCAAACCTTGTCGGTGAGGTAGTTCATAAAAAGCTTTCCTATGTAAACCTTGCGGCAATGGTTTCCGAAACGGTTTGCGCGTTAATGCTTTCACGGACAGCCTATGGAAAGTGAAATGACAACCTTTTCGCAACCTTCTTTGCTATCTGGGACAGTTCGATTTAAGTAATCGCTTACTCCCAGACTCCTGTCTTTGAGAAACGCACATCATAATAACTGAAGATGTTAACTCAGTTTCGTCACTTGAGTTACTGTGGTAAAAGATTACACATATCCGCCATTGTTAGCACTGTACAGTTCTTCGATTTGTTATGCTCTAAATACCTATAGTACGAAGAATCAGATGGTAGCGCAGAGTGATTTGCAGTTTATGAATCTTGATGGGGCAGGATTCCAAGTTGCAGCATTCTGTTCTGTTAACCTCATAATTTGTGTGATTCATGAACAAGTTCATACCGAAATAGTGATTTAAGAAATTGCTTACTATCACACCTACGTGATTACGAAAATCTTGACCATAAACAAAGTTTGTAATGTAAAAGATTATACATTACTATCAGTGCATGTATCAGTGTTTGTAATGTAAAGATTCGTTGCCGCTCAACAGTCTGTTAGATTGCAAAAATTGCATCTACTTCTTTTTTCGGTTTTGTCAGTATTTTTAATTAATTCAATTCTTCGCCACCAAGTTTATTATTTACAAGTTTTTTGGTATGGTGATGTGATGTTTGATTCTGCGAGTTTGAAATCTTCAAGTCATCCAAAATTCCATGTGAATGGTGTCATCCAAAATTTTCATCTTTTCATCTTTATTCATGTATGAAATGGAGGCAATTGTGACAGCTTTTGGTGCAAAACGTGCGCAATACAAATCAGTAGTTCGTGTGAACTGAATACTCGACCTCAAGCCTTGCACTAGAAATGATCAAGTTGCAATTTGAACAGCTTCCCATTCAAATTTCTTTACGTTAACAGTTTTATAATCGAACTGCTCAAGGAAACGTGTAGTGCACTAATAATGCGTCTAAATCACCGAGTTGTGTATACATAATTTTGTGAAATTTCCAATTTCTTCGAATTTTTTCATACATCGTGTGTTGTAAAAAGTTTTTCACAAGCAAACATAGACTGCAATGTGCTTTGTCAACGTAACACAATTGTTTTTCTGCAGAATCAAAAAAGTATTCCTTGAATTTGTTGTTTTTACCTAGTATCCTCATTACTATATTTTTTTTCTGAGCCTGCAGTGCTTTATAATATGTGTAGCTACATATTTTTTTTATTTTGGTTATTAAATTTTTAGTTATGTGCATCAATCTTGTATATATATAAATCATGGCAGTTATTAAAATGATTTAATTTAAACTATCTATAATAAAAAGATTTAAATTCATAGATTTTGATTCTGTTTTAATATCTCTAATTTGATTTCACAACTAGCAATGTACTACCCTATGCAAATGATTTAATTTAGTAGCTAGGTTTTTCAGGTCTGCAAAGGTAGGTGATTTATATGAGTATAGCTTGAATTGCATATCATTGTGTTATGTATTTCAGTACCAAGAATTGATTAAATAATTCATATATATATACAACTGTATATTATCATTGGGCACCTACTTTGCTTTAACGTTTTATAATAATCCTAGCTACCCCATCCAATACAGTCTTAATCTGAGAAAAATTTGATACACTGCTTGAACATTCTAACGTAAGTATATGTATAGTATTACATATAATTACGTCACTTTTTCGGAGAATGTTGCAGTTTCACTAGGTTTAAAAAATTATCAAACACAAATCACACATCGAAATTGATCGAATTTGCATGTAAAAGAAAATCACTTGAATGTCGCGCTGCTGGTTTAAGATTTCCCAAAGTTCGTGATTTCAAATTCTAAAACTACCAGCAGCTGGATAGACGCTCATCAGGGGTAAATAATTGAAATCTATACGAACCGGTAAAAAATTAGCGAAATCATAATGCTTTCTGCGAACAGTGCTAGCATAAAGCTAAAAACACTCTTTTTCATTTGAATTCTTTGTCTATCATAGTGTTCGGGGTGAAGGCAGTGTTTTTAGCTTTATGCTAGCACTGTTCTCAGAAAACATTATGGTTTCTTTTATCAATTCGTATAAATTTTATTTATTTACCACTGATGAGCATCTATACGCTTTTACCGATAAAATACAGTCTTTCCATTTAAATTTAACATTGATTGATTTTCATGACATTGATATCTTCCACAAATCTTCTTGAATTGTTGTATTGCAGCGTTTATTGCGCATTCGCTGCATTTGTGTTTTCTATTATTTTTATTATTTCCTCTTCTGTTATTCTTCTATTATTTCTATCCCTTTTGATAATATTGCATTTTATTTCGAGCAGTTTATTGCATTACTTTTTAAAGTTTTGTTGTTCATGATTCGAGGATGTTCTGAAACACCAGAATATAAATACACTGCCAGTAATAAAACATTCCAATCCTTTGAGGCAGTACTGAATCTATGCTGTTTCCTTCTGCAAACTCAAATGTATCCTTTGATCACATTTTACATTGAACAGTTCAATTCTAGAAAATATAATTCCGAATATTTGTTTTTGTAACAATATCGTATAAAACATTTGCATGTCTGGATATATTATGACCTGGATAGGGCTTGTCTGCATGGGACCAATTCACATAAAACTAAGCTAGTAAAGGAAGGAGGTCATAGAGCTGAAGAAAAATTAAACTGAATGAAGGAGACATGTCGTACAGTAATGCATCCGCATTTATTTGCTATGAAAGGTATTGAAGTAAAGTTCTGAAGAATGTTTCCATATATTTTTGTAATATCCCCATAAATTCTTATAAGAACAATTATAAAGCATATAATTCTTTAAGAGACGCTTCGTGTCTTGAAAAATAGTATAAATATAAAATGAAGCTTAAATAAATAATTTAATAAGTAATTAAGCAGAATTAAATTCCTGAAACAGTAAGCATCTAAAAATCAGTGAGCTACATTAAAAAAATGTAGAAATGTAATTTGAAATTTTTATTTACATTTTATATATTTATTTATCTTTTAAACAAATTTCCATTCTTTTATATGTCAGTATATTTTTATTAAAGATGTTGACATATTAGAACATTAAATATATTGTTTCTCAATAGGAATAAAAACATGTCATTATGTCTTCACACATTAGTATTGTTGAAAAGTTTAAACACATAAGAGCCAAAGAAAATATATTACTTTGATTTCAAACTAGTCGCCGCAGGTAACCAGCTTGTTCTTCGGGAGCATTAACTGTGTTTTATATCAACAAAATCTACTTTTCAAAGCTTGGTGTTTATTGTGCACTCAGAAAAGACTTTTTAAAACTTCAAATTGCAATACACATTTAAGCCGCACTATGCGAGAATCCTTACAACTCTGCTGCTAATTATGGACATATACCTTTTGTAATGCCCAATTAGTCTGTAAAGTTCCTTCCGCGATATGCTAGAGCTGGAATCGGCTTTACTTCTTCGGAGAATGAAGATAGATTGATTTCTGTCTGAGACTTCTCCTTTGTGAAGAAGAGAAAAAACCTTGGCGTGTGTCCAAGCGACATTTCTTGGATGGTGATCTCTCAAGCCGGACGTTACTCAACGGAGATGGCAGCAGAAATATTAAGTCTATGAACTCCGATCTGCTATGAACACAGAGATGAGGAAGATGACGTTCGCCATGTTTATAAACTGTAAATACCCTGATAGCAATTTTAGTTTCCAGCAAGCTTGCCACAAATTTGTCATGACAAGAGTGCAAGTTTGCCACAAATTTGTCATGACAAGAGTGCAAGCTTGCAGCAAGTTAACGAAAGCTTCGAAGTCACCATGAAACGAACTTGCAGAAAGCTTGCCACAAGCTTGCCGTGCAAACTTATTGCAACTTATAGCAAAAACAGACGGCGAAACACAACCCGGGATAGAACTTGCGACCTCCCAGTTCCGAAGCGGAGACGCTAACCGTTGAGCCAGCTGAACTCTGAGAGGAGAAGATAGATTTCGCTAAAACATCGTTCGATTCGATTCGTACACGATTTATTTTAAACTACTTTCTGGATTTCATTAATTTTTTGAGTTGCGAATATTATTTGAAGTCAAAGAGAGAGCGATTTTCGCTAATAACTACGTTTTGCTAGTAGAATAAATTATGAAATTAGAGTTCAAAAATAATTACTTTAAAATGGTACAAAATGTCTAGTTATTATTTTTCAACAAAAACTGACTGTTTTTCAGATTTAATTTTGTTTATAAACGTTAAAATTTCAACATTAAGAAAAAGGCGATATAGTTTTCTTTAAAGTGAGAGTGATATATTTAGTAAAAAGATGGAAAATGTTTCAAAAAATGTTTTTATAAAAAATTTATTTTTTCACAAATTATCATTGATTTATTGAATTAATAAAAAAGAATTTCTGTCTAGGAGATGCTATTAAAAATCGGATGTTTTTTAAGACAGAGACAAAGATAATTATGTCTTTGTGCTATCTTTGCAGGAAGCTTGTTTTGCAAAATTGCAGCAAGTTTGATTTGCAAAGGAGGTGGCGCTATTTGTCGCATCGAACTTGCTGCAAGTTCGATTCAAGTTTGACGCGTCAAATTTTGCCATGACAAGTCAAAATCAAACTTGCTGCAAACTTACGTGCTATCTGGGTACTACTATTCATAATCAAGATAAATATTAAATATATATAGTCTAAAGCATTGTCTATTAATCTCTACACTTCCTACTTACATCATAGCGACCGAAATTAGGATATGAAAATAAACGCAAAAAAATAAGCATAAATTATAATGTTTATTATTTTTTCAGTATTTTTTAATCTAAGGCAAATAAATCGCTACACTTTCCACTTATATCGCAGGAACCTCAATTAGGATAAGAAAATAAATTCAGTCCTGGAAATGAGGAGAATTAAAATACATTCGGAAAGATTAAAAAATAAATATGTTTTAAAAAATGAGTATTTTTTCTGTAATTTTCTATTAGTTTTTGATAGATTATGAACCAATTATTGTATTGTAATTACAAAGCTGAGGAGGTATTTTCGAATGTTCGTCTCCAATTTTTAAATATATTTTTATTTCATTATTTCTGTAACGATTCATATTGCTCTTGCTCTTAATTTAAATTCAAATTATTGCATTTTCAAAATGCCAATTATTTTTAAACCTAATGAGCCAAAAATTGACACACAATATTTTTTTCTTGAAGTTGATCTTGAATGAATCTTGACTATTATATCACATCATTTCAATAGATATGCAGCGAATAATTCTGAAGAAACTTTTCAATTCACTAATAGAAAGGGAAATAAAAACATTTCAACTTATATCTTATGTATAGCTTTCAAATTATCATTTACTAGTCATGAAATACTATAGTCTTTTAAAACTGCATCGTTAATTTTTATTGCTATTGTTCACAGTTTATAAGAAAAGGATACTATCGCAATATAAGTATTTAATTGAAAAAGATCATGAATCGAGGTAAAGAGTTTTATCTCATTGTAATAAGTTTTTGTCTTCTCCCTCAGCAAGTTTTTATAATCATACCCAGATTAAGGTTCATCTTTTTCCACCTCAGCTGTTCAGATCATAGCCGATGATGCGTGAAAGCGTTAATCACCAGACCTCTTTTGTTTAATTAATAATGTTTTAAATTTCGCTTTTAGTTTCAGAAAAGCTTATTTTAATTCCGGATCAGAGGAAATTTAAAAGGCTAAGCAAGAACGCATTTTAAGAAATAATTCAAAGAAAGGATATTTTTTGAGATTAACTAAATACCCTCCAAGAATAAATATTCGCATGAAATAAGAACCGCTTGATTTTGAAAGTGGACTTCTGCAGACTCGGCGGAAATAACAATTTTTTTGCGTTTTCGATTTGATGAAGGTAGTTGCATCGTTTGGTGCTAAACCTGAAATTCACAACAACTCATATGAATGTATTTCTATAGAAGCTACTTGAATAATATAAAACGCATTCTTGCGTACTAATTATAGATGACCTCTAGTACAATCAAAAAGTTCAACACAATTCATATCATTTAAATCAATTCATTCAATCTAAAAATTTCACCTTAAGAGCGATGGAGGCTGGTCTGAGTGGTAGGTTCTATACGAGCCAGGCGGATTTTCGGGCGGGCAAGGGTCAAACTAGGGGTTTGGGTAGTAAAGCGAAGTTCCCACAAGGGTTTCCTCGGGGAGCGGAAACGTCTGCTATTCATGGCTGACAGTGATGAATTGATTTCGCCTGCGGGAAGCTTCAAATGTTTTCAGAAAGAATTACACGCTGAACATTCAAAATAAGATTCTGAAATAATTTTAACCTGTTATATTTTTTACTAAATCTGTGTTTATTTGAATGAAAAAATATTAAAGCTAAGAATACAGTTTAAAAATTTAAATTTCTTAGAAATTCATTTATTAGAGTAAATTTTTTTTCGAATTTCTTGTAATGAAGACAAATATCATTTTGTACTTTAATAGATTAACAATGATTCCTTTAAAACGTTTTCACTTTTACTCCAGAAAATATAATTAAAATGATTTACTCATGAATATGTAATTTTTTGATTCACTGGGCTTGATTGAAGGATTCAAGATTTTAAATATAAACAAACAAAAACAAAACACTCGCAAGCTGTGCTACATTTTATTAGTGATGTACTTGATTTTTAAAATTTCTTGTAATTTTTCTTCTCGATGACAATACAACAGTTTTTATATTTTTATAACTTAATTATATATTAATCGATTATCTGAACTAAATTTCAATTCCTTACAAGAGGTGTTTCATAATTGCAAATTTGTGTTAAAAATTATTTCAAGATTACATAATATTTATAATAATGAATTAAAAAAGATCAATCAGTAAGGAATAATTAAAATAGAATACTTTTTCCTTTATATACAACTAAAGAAAAGTGTACATTTAAAAATTGTTTTTATTAAATTTGTTTTTTCTTAAAACAATGCTGCAAATGGTTTGGTCAATAATGTGTTAAATAAAGACACTAAATTTTATTTCTAAGCGATAAGGAGTCATATTATAAAATCATATATCAGTGATTTAACTTCATTTTTTAGAAAAAGGTAAAGATTGATGTTTTTCTACGTGACATTTGAGGGACCAATAATTAAAACACATTCACTCTAAAAGCTTTCCAAACTGATTTAGGATTTGGAAAATTGGAAATTGTCGGAAACATTGTTTAGTCAATTCATTAAATTTTAGCCAATCTCAAAAATTAAAATTCATGAAAAAAATCAAAAACTTGACTGAATTTTTACCGGCCAAATAAACATTTAGAAAAAAATAAAAATAGCTTCGATTAAAATATTTTACCTCAAACAATTTTAAAATATGGTAAAACCCACCGAATCCAACACAGTAGATTTACTACTTTCTGAGTTTGCTGCTTATATTGTTGATAAGTTACTTTATTTTATATTCTTTTTATTTAATAAAAAATTCTTTTCTTATAAATTAGGTATTAAAAATACTAGTTGAAATTCAATTAATCACAAAGACTTTAATCTCGAATCAACTGTCCTGAGATATA
The DNA here is from genome assembly GCA_013235015.1 of Araneus ventricosus. NCBI lineage: Eukaryota > Metazoa > Arthropoda > Arachnida > Araneae > Araneidae > Araneus > Araneus ventricosus. The sequence goes on from BGPR01003848.1 coordinate 16,820, forward strand.
ATGAATGGTGTATCAGTTTTGTTAGTTAAATCTATTTACTAAATTCCATCTATGTTATACTCTTATATATAAATCACTTACAGTACTCTAAATTTTCTAGTTTATCTTTTTTCGTACAAAGAAAACATAGACGTTCGCAATTCTATTTTATTTCTTACAAACATTTGCGCTTTCCTCAAAATTAAATTCCCTTAAAATTGTTTATATTTCTCCCCTAGTCTAAGAAAGAAGCGTGCGTTTTTCATACAGAAACATATGTCTCTCTAGTGAAAAGAAGTCTGTTAACCTGTTGCATTGTCATTACAAAATGTACCATCAAATCAATCACCGAATGTCACTATAATTAGCGTTAAAAATGATCAAGGAAAGAAAACGCTACATCTGGCCTTTACAGTCTATTTCAGAATCATTTATCTAGTAAGGAGTGGTAAAATTACTGGAACATATGTCAGAGAGATTTTGCTATAGAATTGGGAGCCTTGCTTTGTAAAGGAGCTTATTTTCTCTTGTTCAGCGTGGATTGAACAGGACACAACTGAATTCCGAAGGGGATGTTCTAAATATTCCCTTTTTATTCTTAGTCATTTCTGAAGGTTACCAGTTTAGGATGCAACAGGTTAATTTATCTCTCTTAAAAGGGATACCATTTTTGCGAAAAAGAATTGTGAAGAATTATAATCCAAAAGTTTATCAAATAGCTAGTAAAAGGAATATAAATTGCCATGACAAATTTCATTTCCTGACTACGGTGCTACATATTATTTTATAATTAAATAAATTGTTTGAATATATTGAGCAAAATTACATTAAAAACAAAAATATTATAAACCCCTACTCTCGGGGTAACAATTGAAAAAATCCCATTATGTTCTCCATCGAGGACTGTATCATTCAATTAGCGACCCCAGTCTCTACCCCTGGGTCACGCTCCAGTGGGCTTTCGACCACCAACTGTGAGGAGAAAAAGGGAGAAGTCGGACGAGTCCATTTCACGAATCCATATGTCAACAAAACCTCCGTATACAAAGGTAGTAAGATTTTGAGGGCCGATAGGAGTTAGAGGGTTAAGGGAAGGTTTTAGCAGGGGTGGGGTGATCCGCTGATCAACCAGGTCGGAACAGTCCAATTTATGTCATATCCTCTGAAAAAAGGTCCGGTTTTAAAGGGGCTAGAGGGAAAAAGTAGCCTCGGAATTAAAGAGTTAATAACCCTTTTAGTACAAGATGCTCTACAATATTCATACGATATCTTCACGATGATGCGCAGCATTCAGAATGTCGTAGCAACATCGTGAGATATTTTAAAATATATTGTGAAAATAGGGAAGCAACATCTCACCTATCCGAATTTTTTTGAAATTTCAAAGAGGAAGGAAATGCTCAGTTTCGTGCAACTATTAACGGATATTTCTTAAATTTTTAACATCTGATATAAGCATAAGACCTCCCGTTCCTACAAGAAGAGAAAAAAATTCAGAAATATCGTTTCTGGTTGAGAAAAATTGAGTATTTTCTGAGTATAAGTAGGTCACTTGTTAAGCGACGATATACAATTTGGTAGTGTCAGCAGTTGAAATCAATACTAGGCATTTATCTTTCTCGAGTTCTGCTTCGCGGCAATCAAATAAATGGACAAATAAGACCATTATAGAGACTGATTGAAAACTGGGTGGGTATAAGTTTTCTCAGCGGGTCCTATTGATCTGGAAAGCGAAGCTTCCTATTGAAACTGTCAAAGCGAGAACAGAATTCCCGAATGGAACTTTCCTTGAAATAAAAGCAAAATTAATTAATTTCCCTATTCGACAGGTGTTCTGTTTAGCTTCTCGAGTCATACCATTAATGAATTTCCTTTCAGATTGTGTTTCATTACTCTGCGACTCATTCTTGCTTTTGTTTAGATTTCTAAAGCGGACAATGCTAACAAATAAGTGAATCCTTTTGTACGAAATTTGTTGCAGCAGATATAGAGCATCTGGCTTATACGTGTAATGTTTAATTTGTCAACTTAAAAGATTTGTTAAAGAAAATTAATAAGTTTCTAGTTCTGACGATACCGATTATGTAGGAAAATATAGTTTCGTGTAATATACGTCACGATTTATAAATATTAATTTATTTTAACTAAAATTCTAATTATAGTTTAAATCAATAATGCTGGTGTTCCTTTACCCATACTGAGCTATTTATACAGCTGCAGTTCATTAATGGAAATCCTAAGAAACAAGTTGCGTGTTAATTAGAATGAGTATTAACATCTCCTTTATTAGTGTAATGGCATTTGTTGTGAACTATGAGTTGACATAGTTGGTGCTGCATTACAGATGGCGCTGTTGCGTAGCCAGAATATATGCAGTTAAGCCCGGTAAACACAAGGTATGATCGGTAGTCTTGCTTGCCGCGTGCTTGTAACATGCGGATTTTCGTGAAAGAATGCAAATCGTGTTGTGCTGTTATTGAATGTGTGAATATATTGTAGTGAGTCAGTGGCGAATCTAGGATTCGGGTCTGGGAGGTCGGGCTGAGGTCATAAAAACTTTGTATCATCGTGATGAATGTCAAACCTCAAGGCTAAAGTAAACCAAAACTCTTTATTTTTACAGACTTTACTCACCTGGCAATAAGAATCATAAAAACCAAAACAATACTTTCGATAATTTAATGAAAATTACAATGAAATAACTAGCCAAAAAATGTTTTCGACCACGTCAAAGCTACAGTACAAGTGGAATGATTAGAAAAGCAGGAAAATTTTCGAGCCTGTCAAACCAGAAAGTAATGTTGAAACGTTTTTATTATTTTTTAAACGAGGGAAATTAAGAAAAAACTGTTGTAGTGATGTTAAATAAAATCAAGAATTCCGACTTGGCTCTAGGGGGGCTGTAGCTCGATAGCCTCCCCCCGAATTCGCGACTGTAGTGAGTTATGCAACCTCATGTGAGGACGCTAATTCTTGATGCGTCATTGTAATTTGTGTTAATCAGCTAGTCAACTGTTTCTGTTTATCGCCTTCCGTCCATTCTGTGTGTTTGTTAAATAAACTTGGTATGGTTCTTGAGCACAGAACAGCACGGACTACGTGCAACCACCCCTCTGGTTACGATGAGGTAGCACATGACACCTCAGCATTCTTTTTAGAGTTTGTATCTCTATCTATATTTTATCTTATTATACGCGAAATCTTATATTCTTCTGCAAAACGTACGGTTTTTCTTTGTGTATTCGATTATTATAATAAACATCATTCTTCTATGATTTCAGGGCTCAGATAGAATGGTTGTAAGGTGCAATGTCCTTCGGGGAAGGAGGGATTCAAGAACGAATTTCGATCCCACCTAAATTGCAAGTACTACTGCATGCAGTCATGGTAACTTTTCTGAACCTTCTATTCAAAATTTTATCGCCTACGATTGTTAATCATTTTTGAGCAATTTTTCAAAACCAATTAATGTATTCAGAGATTTTTTTTATGATGAATATTAAAATATCCCGCTTTCTACTGAAATTTATTTGATAAATATATTTTTGCACACGTAGTTGCTCAGTATTAAAATTAAATCAGGCTTGATTTTTCTTTCTCTTTTTCCTGTTTAATTTTGTTTCTCTTAATGAGTCTTCATAAGAAATTATTTCAAGGACCATTTAGAGAAAGCAATGCTCACCATCTTTTCCCCAGAAATTAGCGAGAGTCGATCTGGAAGAGGATACGAACAATGCTCTTATTTTTGCTCTCCTTCTTATTAACATAAATGACTGAATTAACCTTCCGTCGGGCGCATCTAATCTGTGAGATATAGCACCCATATTTTGTGCCTAAATGCGGGTTTTACTGAGACCGTTGTGGGAATTGTAGTAGCTTTCTGTCACTCACGCTAGGGTATCCTGTTTTTTTTTCCTCTAGAGCTCTTTTGATGCACGTGAGGGGCACGTTCATCTGGTAGATGAGCTGTACCTGATTACGTTTGTATTATTGATTTCCCAAACTTTTTCCAATATTTCTTTTTATATACCTACAAAATTTCGTTTACAAGTATTCCAGCCCTAATTGAACGATATTGATCGTTATTTCCAATATATTGGTTCAAAAATTCCATTTCAGGCTCTCAACGACAACAGTTGTCATTGCTAAGGGACCGTACGGGGAAAAACAAACGTCAACTACCTCCTGAATTCCCGAACATTTTGTTAGGTGAAATTGCAAGGAAATGCAAAAAAAGATAATAATATGTTTAAAAACGCAAGCCAAGTTTGGTATCACCGAATAGTTCAGTTTCATAAGCTTCTCCTCAAGCCTAAGCAAAATTTTAACTTTTAATCTCACAGATGAGTTGAGCCGAAACTTGTTACCATTTGTATTGCAATCGGTCGAAATTCATTTTTAAACTCCTGTAATTTCAAATCCTATATGTACAAACACTTCTCTTATAGTAATTATTTGCGTATTTTCAAGAGTAATATTAAATTTTTAATCTTTTTTTACCCTTCACCATCAGTAATTTTCTCACCTTCAATATCGTACTCTCCATAAATCGAGATTAGTAATTTATTGCATATTAAATATTATTAACCAAATATGTCAAATAGTAATTAATGTTCCATACATTGCCACTGATTACGTCCATTTTCTTTCATTTATATAACATTAATTGGTTAACCAACACGCTTGAGAAAGATTAATTGAACCAGTTCCAATGATCCAATTGTGGAAACGAATCCTTCTTTTCAAAGCGTCCTCTTCGAAGGTGTTCCATTTCTCACTCTGAAGTAATCTCCGTATCAGGTGAGTGCAGCCTCCTCCCCGAGTGCTGCGTCAGAAGATGCGATATCTGCAGCCGGCATTGTCTTGCTCCCGAGAGCATTCCACTCGGCACGCAGATAAGTTACGCAAGACCTTCTCAATAACCCTTTAGAGATGGCAGGAGAGAAAGAAGGGGCATATCTCAAAATTCCATCGACACCTTCTCGAAGTAGAACAACTCTCCATTCCTCTTCTCCTCCTCAATCCCAGTCGACTTGCAAAGACAGGGAATTTTCTCAATTATTTTGATTTTATAGCTTTCAGGTTAGAAAACTTAGCTTTTAATGTCACTTAAAATAACTTTTTGAATTTAATCCTTGTATCTGAAATCTTAAGAAAACTTTATTCATGGATGTTGAAAAAAATATACATGTAATCTGCTTTTGAAATGAACATGAGAAATTGAAAAAGTCTTTCCGTCTCTGAGAGAGTTAATGTGTCGAATTTTGAAATATGGTTTCGTCACGTTACCAACTTTTCTGTGTAAGAAAAAAATGTTATAATGAGAAGAATCAGATCTTACAGGCATAATATTAATCATTTGAGATAAATTATAGCTAAAGTGATGAAATGTTAATAAACAGTTGGGTGATTTGAACGCCATTGGTAAACTACTGAAGAGCCAAGCACGTAATGATCCGAGAAGGTATCGCAATCTCTTTTCAACTGTACACTGGGAAAATGAAAGTATTTATTTTTTCAGAATTCTGAAAGTAAATAAACAAGGGGATTTAAAAAAGTAAACGTGATTAAACTTTGAGGGTAGGTCAGGCATACGGTAAGCGTACAAATTCACATAGGAACATGTGTGCGCGAACGCCATTTGGACGCAGTAGACGGCATTTGAAACAATACAGCGCTGGCCAAAATTCCAATGTCTTTCTAAATCTTAATGCTATTTAACTGAAATATTTATATAAGTTGCGCTACATATTTGTCTTCGAAGTTTTGAAAGAAAAATTACTCTATATTTCGTACACGCGCAGTAAAAAAGTATTTACAGCAAATACTCATATTTACTCTAATATTTAAGTTTTTTACTTCTAATTTTAATACAATGCTTTTCTAAAATATTGTACTGATTCTGTAAGTTTCTTAAAATTTGGCAAAAATCTCTACAAGTTGTAACTGAAAGACATGTAGAAAGTTTGGGATTTTTAAAGAAATCTTTATATCTTTCCTTTTACCTTTATAATGCTTGTAAATTTTGCGCACAACACACAAAAGAATTTATGAAAGATGCAAACCATTAACAGCTTTCTGTGAAGAGGGGTTAGCCAAAATCCCTTTTCTAATTCATCAATTTCTGGTCGGTTCTCCAAATACCCTCGTGGCCAAATCTTCGAAGAGATATTCGAAAAAAATGTGCAACTTTCAAGAAGTGGCCGCAATTCTGATCAGCGTTGTGTCATTTTAAATACTATCTGCCGCTCCGTATGACATTTACCCACACATATTCCTATGTGATTTTGGATAATCACCTCGTATAGGGCAGCTTATACAAATATCCTAGTTGAATACCGTTAAGATTCAGATAGGCTCCCTAAGATATACCAATTGATGAGAGTTTCTCCCAAAGTGATGCTTTTTAAACTTAATCTTCGGAAAAACTCACAGCCCAAATCATTTTTTTCTTCGCTGGTCTCCTAAATGTCCTCTTGACCGAATATTCTTTGTAAGTTCCAACGATTGTGCTTCCAACTATTCTCCACAACTGTCTGTGAACCATTGCATCCATATTAACTCCAAATTCTTCCAATTTTAGGGAATAATGATTGGGTTTTGGACACGAGTGAACAGTTCTAAAAAGAACGCTGATATTTGCATTCAAGTACTTTATAATAAAGTTAATCTTTGCACCAGGGCGTTCTATGGGAGTAAAGTTTTTAAGTTTCAGTTTAAGGAAAAATTAGGAACCCATTAAATAGTTAAATTTTATTAAATGACAGAATTGCATATTCGTGTTATATCTCCCTATTTATTAATTTTCAGATACTTAAACGAAAGCCAATAAATTAATTTCAACAGATCATCATGCTAACTACAGAAAAATATAATTTGGCTTGTTCAAGACCGTTTTTCATACTTCTAATCAAAATTTATTCAGAATTGAATATATTCTATTTGCGTTTATTTTCATCTACAATGCGCTGAGTTATTGCCTCTATACATATCGTGCTTCTGTGATAACCTTTAAGTATCTTTTCAATAGCACTGCGCTAGAAGATGCTTCTAAGACCTATGCAAAGAAATCAGAAATATTCCTTTCATCCTTTTGCCGGAAAAGTCTTTTGATATGCAAGCTTCTTTTCTTCTGCGTAATTACTTCATGAATTGACCATGACTAAATAGATATTTTTTGAAAATTCCATCTTGTATATTACTTCATCTTGGAATACTTTTCTTTCTCATACTCATTATTACAGGAAATCTGATTATCATCATAAAAGCATCAAGCATATAAATAGTCATAAATAATCTTAACCCTTTGCGGACAGGTGACTTTTTAGAACACACAGATCAGGTTGGAGCACTTTATGTGCCATTTATTTTTTACAGTAAAATAAGATAAGAGGTTGAATGGATGGATTAAACAAACATTTGTGTTTGTGTTTGATTTTCTATATTCTTTGCGAATTGGAGTGTCCTCCACGTCAGCCTCAGAACCAGTTTCTTGGTCGATGTTCTCAGTCTCTATTCCATCGAGAAAAATGCTGCTATTTTCTTGTTTATCTCTTCCAGAACAGCCGAATATTGCTCTGTAGAGATAATTTCTGGCCGTTTAATGATAGCCAATTTGGGTTATGGAAACATTTCATGCACTTTGAAGTGCGTTCAAATCGAACTGACTGATTCATTGTCAATGGAAACTATCAGAGCAGGTAAGAGGAATGTTAATACGAGGTCAGAGGGTGGCGAGCTCTCCACCTTCAATAGTTTTTATATAGCTTATGGTTTATACCCTTCGGAGCACTCTATACGCCGTACCTGCTCGCAAAGGGTTAATGGAACTGTGCTACAATCATAAAATTCTATTATGATGTTTAAGTCTATTTACCGATAATCAGTTAGACTAAATAATTGTATTTATGCAAATGAGACTATAGAGAAAGATTATTGTTTGATGTGTAGAGACGTATCCTCGATTTTAAGTTAAAATATTTGTAAATGGGATGTTAGAAAAATTTTTAAACAAATTCTGGGTTTTTACTTTCTTTTACCATAAAAATTACAGATGCAAATGACATATTACAGTGATAACTGCATTAAAAAAATGACCTCCTGGAACTTTCCTTAGTTTTATACCTCTAAGTAAATTATTCTTATATTACCAGAAATAAGTTTTCTCATCAAACAGGTAGGATTAATACGGAGATGAGATTCGTATAAGGAAGGTTTCTGAGACGTTGTAAATCAAATGAAACATATCATTTTAAAAACTTATGTCCACAAAGAAAATTCGTGTATTATCTTGATTTCCAATTTCACTGTATGAATAGTCCCAACTAAAAAAAATATGCAGGAAAAAAAAATGTGAAGTTATTTTTAAGATTCCTGCAGATTTTTTGAAGACACAAAAAATCTGCATTTTTTCTTCAATTTAATCTGCATAAAATCTGCAAAAAAATTCTTATTTTATTTTTCTCTAAATATTTTGTAGATTTTTTAAAGACAGAAAAAATTTGAATTTTTTCTTCAATTTAATCTGCATAAAATCTGCAAAAAATTCTTATTTTATTTTTCTCTAAATATTCTGCAGATTTTTTAAAGACAGAAAAAATTTGAATTTTTTCTTCAATTTAATCTGCATAAAATCTGCAAAAGATTTCTTATTTTATTTTTCTCTAAATATTATGCAGATTTTTTGAAGACATAAAAAATCTGCATTTTTTCTTCAATTTAATCTGCATAAAATCTGTAAAAAAATATTTTAATTTTTTTCTTTAAATATCCTGTAGATTTTTTAAGACAACAAAAAGTCTGCATTTTGTGTTCAATTCAATTTGCAGTAGTTTCATCAGTTCCATTTTCAATTAGTGATATCGACCATATACTTGTACAGAAAAGCAAAGAAATGCATCAGCAGAAAATATTTCCCAATCGAAAATTGGTTCAGACACTAAATTTTTAAAATATGCCACTGAAAAAAATCAATTCTAAATTAAAATTTAAAATAAATATTTGAGCTTTTACCATTTTAAACTTTCCCCCCATAAATTAATTAATATCCAATCAGTTTCCCAACTGTATTTCTGGCATTCTGCAGGCCCGCTCCAGCCACTGCGTAAGACCTCAGCTGTTGTGCAGTCTCGGGGCGGTGCCCCTGCTATTTCTGTCCCTATCTGTATTTCTGGCTAGCTCTTTTCCTCCAAAAAGAAGGGAAAAGTAGAGCTTGCACCCTTCGAATGTAGAGAATTCTTAATCTCATCTAATCTCATCTATTACTCATCTCTATGACTTTGAAACACGTATTTTGACCATGGTTGATTTTTACACCACTAAATGGCGCCACTAGAGCTATGGTGATGCTAAAACTCAAATAGATTATGTTACGCCTATTTTTTGTAGTCCAATGGGGCCTTGTGGTTAGCGTTCCTGCCTGCCAACTCTATGAACGCGAGTTCGAATCCCGCCCAGGGTGAGTTTGCAGCTTTGTCACAATCTGAATCAACATCGTACATGTAAGTTGAATTACAAATTAGATTAATGAAAATAATAATTAAGCCTATTAATATTCTACATTTTTTTTCTGAAGAAAATACGTTCCAAATACCTTCAGATTTTCTGTAGATTTTTTTAAAGATTTTTTGCAGATTTTTTTAGTTGGGGTCTTTTTGATTATGACGTTTCCCTCTTAACATAAATATTTATGTGGCATTTTTAAAAGATCGTAATGCTGAAGTCAGCATGAAAATGGAAAGAATTATTTACAGCGCAATGAAGTTTGTCATTATATATCAATCACCGATAATAGCAAATACAGACCCACACCGACCCATCCTAGCCTATAGGACTTAAGACTGAAGATATGTTGGTGTGAAAATATAATAAAACATGTGATCTGAGCCATTATTCTTCTTTTAAGACATGAATTCATTGTCATATCAAAATAAAATATTTCCTTATTTTGCAAGCTAACATCAGGAATTTTATGTTACTTCGAGTCCCTTTTTAGAAAGCATGTATTTTTGAAATGTACAATCAGATAGCCCGTTTTCTTCGAAATTCTCTTTTGTGACTGGGGACACAACAAATACGTGGATGAGAAGCCGCCGGATAAGTAAGCGGGGTCACGCTTCCCTGGTGGGTACAATAAAGGTTGGGGCTTGCCTTCTGTCGGTGATAGTGCTTGATTGCTATGGGAGAGGTCGAGCCGTGGCCTTTGATGGCCATTAGGACTCCAGCCTCAGCACTCGAGCTGTCGCAGCGAACGTCACTCAGATACACTGGACGGTTTCGTGCCAGGTCGGGATAATTTCCACAAGAATTTGTGACGGATAAAAAGTAACTTTACGTGACTTCTAAAGTGGCGTTCAATGAATCAAGGAGAAGCTGAAAATATTTCTATAACACTTTTATTTAAAGTACGTTTTTCAACTTACAAAATCTGTCTTATATCTCTAAATTTTGTTCAATCAGGAGTATGTCATACGTAATAACACCTTATAATATCTAAGAAATTGTAAGATCATAGAAGAAATTTTATATTGCGTCACTTTAGAAGCGACAGTCTTCTGTCTTCCCAATGCCTTATGGGACCGATCCTCATTGTATTTTCTGTATTCTGAATGCACATTTAAAATGACTGTAGAGTGTCTCTGGATACTAATGAGAAAAAATACTTGCCAACTTCTCACAGTATTGTTTTGACTCGTGTTTTCAACAACAAACATCTCGCAAGAAGTGCAAGGAAGTCCTTTGAGAGTAGTACATACTCTATTCTGTGTATATTAAGTGAGAGTCTGAAAGGAAAGCTTAAAACCAAAATATACAAAAGAACACATCCTAGAAATTTTAAATCTTGCGAAAAATATATTATAAAATATAATATAAATTCTATCGTCAACAATCATCTCTAAACAATAATAATATGTCCGGGATTTTTCCAAACGAATTCGTATTTAGTTTTCGGAAACACATATATTTTGTTTTCGAAGACAGAAGGTCTAATGGATAAATATAAACTTATAAAAAAACTAAACACTAAGGACTTGGAGATTATTTCATAGAAAAAATTTCTACTTTCGTTTTGTATTAAATCCTGATGAAATAATAATTATGGACAACCTTTCCTACCAAGCAAATGTGATAATTTGTTACAAATATATAGAGCCAACCTGCACGGATCTCACATACCACGTCAATCACTTTGTACAACAAATAATCGAACAGGAAACCCAAGTCTATTATGTTCTAAATCGTAGCGTTCCCTGATTTATACGTACACAATTAACGTAAACTTTAAAATAATTAATATCCTTGTATTTTACTTTAACTCTTTTTCTTGATTTCATTTTTAAATTATTTAATCAGTTCAAAATCGTGATAATTCTCTGTTTAGAAACAAAATATATTTTATATACTCTTTTCCTCGAAAGATTTTTTTTCCATTACAACCACACCCTTTAATCTCTTTAATCACAAAATGCACCCTTACTATTATTTAGTCACCCGACGAAGATACGAAATATTACATTGTTATTGAGTTCGCCACAGGATTGTATTATTATCCCTGTAGGAAGATCAACAGTAATTTACTGCGCACTATTCAGAATTGCAATCAATTTTGACAGAAAACCGTGAACTGTTTAGCCAGCAGGGACACCGCGTACAAATAATGGAGTTTCATGTTCGAAATCAATGAAGGCTTCATATGAACTGAAACCAATGTAGTGGGAAACTGAATAATCAAAAATAAGGTATATAAAATAAGGCAATATTATCCTGTTTGGCAATCCATTATGTTATAAACCAGATAATAATATCGCAGAAATAACCGCCCTTTACAGTAATGCTTAGATTATTTGTTTCAATACAGATGAATTTTCATTATTTAATTTGATTTATCGAAATACGATGCAAGTTAGTAAATAGATTACAAACCGATATGACAGTTCGGGAATTAGTTGTAAATTGTTTCCAGATATGTCAGTACGTCGCAGCATAATTCATCTGTATAATGTTTATTCCGAATTTATAAGATAACAGTTGTACATAAACTCAGCTGCATTTTGAAACGGAAACTATGTTTGAGGAGTGTACATTAGATGGGAAAATAAGTGATGTGCGATTCTTGTCGAAAGGTCTTCCGGCAAAGGATATCGGAAAATTCCTTTTTGTTTATAGTCAGAATTTTTTCGCGTCTAGCGATCTACTGTAACATTCCATCGAAACTTCGGGAAGCATTTCGAAAAAAATTTCCAGCCTTATTGACTCGAAGAGTTTTGTTCTATCAAGAAAGTGCCAGGTCTCATACAGTTCAATTAACCCGGGAAAAACTGAAGACTTCTTTAAAATTCGCCTTACATCTCAAAGTTAGCTCCAAGATATATCACTTGTTTGGTGCGCTTAACCCTTTAAGGACAGGTGACTTTTTACAACACTCAGATTAGGTTGGCCCACTTTTTTCAACTCTACCCTTATTTAATTATACACAACTTAATTTTTTATGTTGTATCAAGATTAGAGGTTGAATGGATGGATGATTTATTGCTCTAGTTCGAGTCTCTATATTCTTCGTAAACTGCATTGTTCTTCACGTCAATCTCAGAATCAGTTTCTAGGTCGCTGTACCCCGTAACTCCTCTATCGAGTTATAATACATCATATCTGTCCTCAGCTGGTATTTTCTTGCTAAATTCTTACAAAGCAGCGAAATATTGCTCAGTAGGGATAATTTCCCGCCGTTTCGTGATAGATAGGTTGGGTTATGGACACGTTTCATGCACTTTCAAGCGCGATCAGACAGAACTGGCTGATTTATTGTCAGGAGAAACTATCGGAGTAAGTAAGAGGTTAGAAGGGTGGCAAACTCTCCACATTCGATAGCTTTTATTCAGGATATGGTACATTCCCACTGGCGCACTCTATGCGCCGTACTGTATACTCATACGCCGCACTCTATACTCCGTACCTGAAGGCAAAGTGTTAAATTGCACCTAGGCCGCAAGGGCATGGCAAGTGATACAAACGCTGAACGTGAGGTGCTTAAGTGACTAAGACAGCAGTCCAAAGACTTTTATGCAGCAGGTACTGGAAAACACATAGAGCGATGGGATAAGTGTGTCAACGTAAATATCGATTATGTAGAGAAATCAGCATTCTTTAGAAGTAAATATCAAGGGTTCCCATCTTTTAATTTCATTTTGTAACCTGCTTACTCATTTACCATCGTATTTTTCAAAACACCTATCCAAAAATATTTAATCCAAATTTCTTTCTACAAGTTTCGGTTCATTTTAACATCAAGCACACACACGTGAAGTGGGTAAATAGAACATCAAACAAATGATTTTTGTTCGGGAAAATCTTGATTCTTGAAGTAGCTAATTGAAAATGTTTTCTCAATGGATGATGGATTAATTTACTGCGACATAAAAGTCTTACCTTTAATAAACTCCTCGTCTCAATCACACTATTTTCCCACAAAAAATCCCTAACTTTGAATTACACAAATTTTAATGAGAATCGTTCATCACCGCTAGTTGACATTAATAAAGCACTGCTCAAGTAGCTTGCAAAAGTGGGAGGTAATACGGATAAGGGTAATTACCCACACGTCACCCATGATCTCCTTGAAGAAGCACCGACAAAAACCCTATTTTCTTTCTTTTCTATAAGTCTTGACTCTTGTGTTTAAGCATTCAAAAATCTTGCAAAATGAGTGCATTCTATATGGGAATGGAAATGCTGCTCTATGACTTTTTCGAAATTCAGGAAATAAATTTCTTTAGGTACTGAGTTTGTGTGTTTGTAATTCTTTTTTATTAATTTTGTATTTTTTGTTCGCGTTAATAAGAACTACCGTCGAATCGATAGCTATTGAAACATTTTACCCTAACCCTATTATGTTTAACATTTTATATGGCGTAATATATACTAGAAATAAAAAAAATATGTTTGGAACCCTTTGATAGATCTTTCAAAATTATTTTTAAGGTTTTTTTTTTATCCTGTTTTATCTGTCTACCTCTAAGGGTTTTTTTTATCCTTTTAGCAATTTGGCTGAGATGATTGATTAGTATATTATTATGTGAAAATCCAGTCTTCAATTATCTAAAATATACTAAATTAGAAAAAAATTTTAACTACTTTTTTTCAAATTTTTCCTTTCTGTTTTCGCAGTCTCCGGTTTCGGAGAGTGTGTTTTTTAGGTCTATTTATTTTTGAAGCTTTGAATTTCATTCATTAGTTTCATATTTTCTTTCAAATGATCGAATTTTTTTATTAAATCACTTAAGCACACTTTTTTTGCTCGAGATAAAAGTTAGATTGCTGATTTAAAAAAGGCAAGCTACTTGATTAAAATATAAAAGATATATTTTTTTTTAAATTCGGAATTGTTCATAATGAAATAGAAGTTTACAAATGGAGCAAATCATTAGTAAAATCATAAATGGAGTAAAAAGAGTAAAAGGCAATATAATATTTAAAAAAGTTTCTTGAGAGCTTATGTTTTGAGATTTAATAATTGATTATTCTTCATAAACTTACTTAAAATTCCAATGATTCTGAAAAAAGATAAAGTAGCTGAATTTGCCTCTATTAACTAGATGTTATAAAATTGGCGATTTTTAGTAGCGCGTGTATGTAATGATTTGAAATTTTAATCTTCTTCAAAATAATTCTTTTTTACCGCCACTTAATTTTTAATTATTAAAGCATTATTTCTACTTCAATCGTATGATAAAGGTACATCTATTTCAATCCTATCATAAAGGTACTTCTACCTTAAATTAGACATGTAGTATTTATAGAGCCTCGAATTCTATACTTTCCCCGTTTAGAAACTATTTAAACTCTCCGCGTGTTTGTAACGACCTCTTTTTATGATGTAAGATTTTCCTTGCAAGACGCGTGGCTTTTCGCCTAAACTCTTCACTCCTGGTTATCTATTTGATATAATCACAAAAGTAGTAACCCCGCTCTGAATTGGCATCCGGGCCAATATGAAAGACCGGCCGCCACGACAATATAGTCAGGCATCAAATCCCCCACATTATAACCCCATTACGAGCGGTAACCCGTTTTACCTGGGTACGACCTGTATTCGGAGATGGGCTCAAAGAGCCACACCACTATTATTGTACCCATCAGGGAGGCGAGAGCCTGCTTACTTATACGCCAGCTTCTCATCCGTGAACTCGCAGTGCGCCCCGATGATATTTGGCATCATTCTCGCCCGGATGATATTTGACATCATTATCACTCTCTCATTACATCCGTCATCTATTTGATATAACCTGCATCACTACCATTATGTCAGTGAATAAACAGAAAAAGGATCAACTGTTGCTTAGTTCATTTTAAGAAATTTGCTTACACCTCATCTAAAGAATAATGTTACATAAATTATTTATCGAAGGAAGTGAGTCGTTTTCTAGACGAGAATATAATTTATGTATTTAAAGAACAATCTTCAAACATTTAAATGATCTTTATAATGAATTTGTCCTGATGCGATTTGCAATGATCAAGATAAGCTTACATTTAAACCCTATCAGATCTAAAGTATTTTAATTATAAAATGAATATTTAGAATTTTCCATAAATTTAAACACTCAAATATATTACAAATAAATATTTCAAGGTTGTTTGTAAGAGAGCATGCTGCCTATAAGCGATTGAAAATAATCTTTAATTTCTTTAAACGTATTAGATCGCCTCAACGAAGAATAATTATCCAGTGATTACATTTAAGCTAAGAAGCCCAAATCCCCAGCCAGTGTTTATATCATTTTTCACATTATTAATAAGTCCTAAAAGGGATGATTAATTTTCATATAAACCCTGAAGCAAAGATATTTAAAATAATTATCCTAATTAACTAAATGGGTATTCTAAGCGATGGTCCTCCGTAATCCAAAAGCTAGAGTCTTCGCTTTCTGAGTTTGCTCTTAATTCCGATTCGTTTCGAAAAATGAATTCCTGCAGCATTCTCAAGTGTTGCAAGCAACAGTTTTTGAGAAGGGAATATTTTCAATTTAAACCCTTCGTTTTATTAATAATAATCATCCATTATCGTTATCTGAAAATAGAATCTCAGAAGTTAATTAACTTTCCGAAAGGTTTTTGTTTTGGGAATGTATGAATGAACCGTTGTGTTCAAAATTACAATATTTCGGTCATTAATTATCAAGATTAAAAATATATATATATATATATTATTAGATATCACGAAATTCACGATGAAACATTAAATCAAATAAGTAATTTCGGAAATTTTACTCTTTTGAGGTAAGTGATGTACTGAAATTTTATATATATAAGAAATATTTTTTGGGAAAAATAAATAACATTTCGCAGAACGTGTATTTTATTTGTTCCCGTAGGAGGAAATGTAACAAACGGGGTTGTCTTCCCTCAGCGGTCTCGAATACTGTCATAATATGTCACGTTTTGTGTTTAGCTTTGTTATATATTAAAGAAATCACAATATGCATTTTTGGAGCAGTGCATGTTCATGCTGACTCATTTGGTCCAAAATTCAGTAGAGGCCGCGGTGGCCTAGTAGTAAGGTCTTGGCTTTCGGGCCGGAGGGTTCCAGATTCGAAGCCCGATTCCACTGAAGATTCGCCGTGTATGGGACTTGTTACAGGTTAAATCATACGTAGTGGTCAAACGTCCTCAAGTTGGTGTGGCGTAAAAATACCCACACTGGCCCGTCCTACCCAAAAAGGGTGTAAGGCCGGTAGAGGACCAGCGGGGAGACCTCCACCAGCATGTGGAGGACGGGATTTATTGGGTACAATAAAAAAAATGATACAAGCATTGCCCGAACAGGGGCAGCAATTTTAAATACAAGAGAGCTGGGAGTGTAAACACGGTTCGACCCACCTTGGTGGGGAGAAAATAGCTTGATTTACTGCTCGGGCAAACAAGGAACAGTAAAAATATATAAAAATAGATAAGTATTGAAAAAGAAACAAACAAATAAACACAGAAAAAGCAGTAAAAATCAGATATATAAGAAGGTCAAATATTGAAACCCCATAGCATAAAAACAAAACATACACAAACAATATTACGCATCAAACGACACACAAAACACAAATAGAAACTGTACCAAACATAGAATTAAAAATACATAAATTAATAATAATAATAATAATAATTACTTATGAGATAGAGAGGAATAAATTCCGTTAGTCAACGGTAATGCACGTCCCGCGTATAAGGGAATATCAAATCATCGGTTACAGAACGTTTTTTTGAGTAAAACTGCGCGAGTTAAAAATTACTTTATGTCCTATACAGGATAAAAACGGCCAATGGGAGAGGAAAAGGAATGAAATTTTGTAGTCTAAAAATAAAAACAAGGTCAAAAAGTAGAATGCATAGCCCCATCCCCCCAAAAAAAATCTAAGCAACGTTAGAGGGGGTGCCAGCTCAGGTGTCGTCCTCGTCATCTAACCGCGGTTCAAAATTACGAGGTCCGTCCCAAAATAACCCTCGTGTTGCTTCAAAACGGGACATTGATATAACTGAACCGAACAAAAATTCGATCACAGTTCATAGAGACCAACAATTCTGATATCAAGACCACATGCGAAATTTCATTTGTTTAGCTTATTGCAGTTTTGAGCTATGGTGTTTATTTTCGCCAGGACAGAGAGATAGACAGTCTTGCCCTCGATGGATTTAGCCCATAATATGATATCAGCATATTTATTTGACGTAATGACTCCCACCTGCGGGCACCCTGAGTAAGTGGATGGGAAGCCGCCGGATAAGAAAGCGGGTTCTCGCCCCTGGTTGTAGGTACAGTATTGGAGGGGGCGCGAATCCCTCCTCCAGTGATAGTACGTACATGCTTCGGGAGGGGACGGGCCGTGGCAGTGATGGCTACCAGGACCCCGGTTTCAAAAGTCTAGCTATTGCAGCGGCTGTCATTCAGTTTATCTCAGATGCTGAGGCAGGGCGGGAGTAACAATGTTAAAGTTATTTGATGTTGTGAATTTATTTTATATTTCATGAATTTATCTGCTTTCATTTGTAAGTTATAATGTTCACATAAAGACAGAAAACATTGAAGAAGTAGACATAATTCCAAAAATGATTTTTCTTAACTCAGGTTGATCTCAAATATAGAGATTCATCTAAAAATTGATGATCTATGTTTGGAAGATTAGACTACTTTCTTTTTTCATACCTTATATGTGAGAAAGAAAAAAAACACAAAATGCGAGCTAAATAAGGAAAAAATGATGTATTGCATTGTCATAATTGGTAATTAAAATTAAATTTTTGGTAGACATTAAGTAAACTACCTTCTTTTTCTGATCCTTAAAGGCACAATCAATGGAGACATCAATATATTGGTTAGAAAAGAAAACGTTTACATCCCAGAGTGATTACAGACTACACTCAACTTTCATATGTGCATTTAATACAAAATGTGGTAACTAATGATTTTGTTTTGTTATTGAGTTACGAAACATGCATTATAATTGCGGAAGCGAGAATTTTAACCACAAAGGAGGTTGGAAATGAAATAACTTAATTACACAGAGGAAATTAAGTGAACCATTTTTATACGTCTGAGTGTAACCCTCATACCGGAAAGTCAACACGAAACATTCCACTCCTTAAGTTACTTTTAATCTGTCTGCTGTTAGTTGAGTTTCAAATAATTCGGTTTATTACAGTTTGAAGGAAACAGAATCTGATAGTTTTGGTCTAAACGTTATCCAGGCAATCTCTGTGTAATTTTCCAGATTTCGAAAATAATCTGATTATCTAAACGATTGTACTATTAAATCTATCAAACTGCTTTAAATGTTAAGCAGACGGTTATTATACTTAGCATTGTTTTACATGAAGACAGAAAGAACAAACATACCAATGAACAAATGAGAAATGAAATATACCAATCTAAACAATTCTTAATGAATTAATTTAAAATTAATATTTATGACATGTTTTTTCTAATTATTAAATTTTATTAAAAATTTAATAATTCCAACCGGTCTTTGTAAGGCGGACTCAAAGTTAAATTCATGAAATGCATGTTTATTACAAATGCAATTATAAAAATAGTCAGTTGCTTAATTATTGTAAAATTTTCTGTTTCAAAAATTTGTAAAATTAACGGATTTCATTTGGGAAATAATCTTCTATAGTGAGGCCTGTGATTTCCTAGTGGAACTCGCAAAATTTAGACCTTGCCAAACCTTTCATTTAGATATTTCTTATTTAGTTAACAGCGAATGAAAGAGTGAGATTTAGAATAGTACAACTTGAAAATTCTCTTAAAGCTAGGGTTCTAGAACAACAAACAGATTATATTAGCATCGAACTCACTCTCTCTATGAGGAAACGGTTCTATGATAGAATTAGAATACACCAAATAGAACATCTGCATCGATATTTAATATATTACTTCAATTCAAATATAAAATTTTCAATATCATATGGAAAAATTATTTATTATAATCTGAAAAAGAATTTAAAATGTTTGTTTTTCCAACGATGTACTGTGACTAATTGCGTCACTGAAGTAGTGTACTTATTCACTGTGATCTGATTTTCTGAACTATGACAGTGTTCAAAACAAATGTATCTGACAGCTCTACCACTTTGCTGAGACCCCCAGCGACTTGTTGACTGCGTCATGAGGTGGTATATTCGCTATTTCAGTTTAGATGCTCATTTTCAGAAGCTGTATAGAACCGGAAGTCCATGTAAGTTTTTCCATGATTGTGGGATAGCAATTTGAAGAAGGAGTGTCATCTGAGGTCTTGTTCTGTTTATCTGTACACGGTTCAAAGTTCAGAATTTAAAATGTTTGTTTTTGCAACGATCTACTGTGACCTATTGTGTCACAGTAGTAGTGTATTTATTGTAACAAAATTACTTTGTGGGTATACGTAAATGCAATCCAATAAGCAGGATTAAAAAAATCAAGCTCTTTATTTTACAAATATTCTCAAGCAAAGAAACGTAGCACAAGTATTAACACAGCACTAGTAATAATTCACAACATAGACTACCAATAAATCTCAACACAATGCTCAAAGGTTTCTTGTTAACTCACCAGCTTGCTTGCAGGTCAAATTCCATCTGACTGACTTGGCTTGAGAGCTTGCCTTTTATACTTTTCAACAGGAAGTGACTTCATTACGTAGGAAGTGACATAATCTCTAAAAAGTTCATGAAACCAGTAGAAATATGTTGAAAGTTCGAGGTCCTTCTAGAGAATTCCTTTTGTCGCCAAGGTCGCCAAGTTTGTCTCCAAGTCGCCAAAATGGTCGCTAAGTTCGTCGCCAAGGTCGCCAAATTTATCGCCAAGTCGCCAATTTTGTCGCCAAGATTAGCATCTCAGGGATACGAATTTATAGCTTTGTAACATTATCTTCTGTGATATCGATTTCTGTTGATGATACTGTTCAAAACAAATGGATCTGACTGCTTTGCCATTTTGCTGACACCCCAGGGACATGTTGGCTGCGTCATGAGGTGGTATATTCGCTATTTCAGTTTAGATGCTAATTTTCAGCAGCTGTATAGAACCCAAAGTCCATATAAATTTTTCCATGATTATGTATCGACGGCTCAAAGTTTAGAAGTCTGTCTCAAAATTTCCGGTTTTTGGAACTAAACTTGACTCTAAACCAGCAAATTAGCTCTTTAATCCCGAGTTGACTTCTTTCTTCTAGCTCCTTTAAAACCGGGACTTTTTGGGAGGAAACGACATGAATTGGACTCTCCCAACATGGGTGGTCATTTTTCCCGCCCTCCACCCCTGCTATAACCTTTCCTTAATGCGCAAGGAAATGGGCTGTAGTTGGCAAGGATAAATGGATCCCCCACCCTCGCTTATCTCCTAAGCGACTCAGAACCTGTCCTCCCCCCAAAAGAAGGCAGCCACCTCAGACCGGCCTTCGTCGCTCTTAAGGGGAAATTTTTAGACCGCCCGAGACCGCCTCGCTAGGTATGAGAGGGTTAAATTCCAGTTTTCAGAAAAAAATCAATATTACAAGGTGTTGCGCAGGAGTACTAGTTCCTTCTGATGCATGTTTTTTCTTTAGCGTAGGGTGATAGACTGAAGATTATCCCACATAAAAGAACAAGTTTTAAAGTTCCATGAAAGTGTTTGCTAATTATTCATGGGAATGCTGTCCTTAAATATGGTTATAGTATGTCTGCATATGTAAGAAAATGGAATTGCTAATAATGCCGTTAATCAACGAAATAGTCTGTCCTTGCCTCCATTTATTGACAGTAAGAAAATATTATGCAGAAGAAAAGAGGTGATATCTACAAAAATAGCAAAAATATCATAGAAAATAGAGAAATAGCTGAGATAACGAGGAGACTATTCGCGCGCTGTTGTTAAACCTACAGAACACAGGCTAAATTAGATCGTACTGAGGAGATTTGGGAACTTTTTTCCTCTAATATATTCAACTTTATATAGATTCTGCTTTTTTATTTACTTCACAGGTTCTGAAGAAATATTTATTTTGCACACTTTTGAGAGATATACAGGAAATCGATAGATTAATATTATTCACCAAATTAAAAGATTGCCAATACAAGTTCTTAAGCGAAAATCCTCACGCTGGAAAATGCTCGAACAAAATTTTATAATACGACTAGATATTTGGAATAGAAGAAAAGTCATATTTTACTTTTACTCAAAGGATTGAATTCAATTCCATGATCTACTTCCATTCCACAAACGACTCGAGGGATCCCATCTGTGCTCTCTGAGCTATTTGGACAGCAAACGATTTAGTATTGCTCTCTGCACTCAAATCCTCCGGGATCATGCTCTCCAATTTCAAAAAGAAGTTTCGTTATAGTCACTTTCTTCTAGCCTTACAGCTACGTTAAATAAAACAGTAAAACAGTGAACTGAAATCCGTGACATTCTATTCTCTTTCAACTATATAATCGCGGGGTATCATAAACATATCTAGTTAAAGATACAAAATTAGTATGAAAAATGATAATTTGGTGGACGCATTTTTTGTGATGCATCATTAAATATTTTGTACTTTATAATAATGCATGAATTAACAAGCATTAGGAATGTATTAATTATTTTCAACCTATCAATATGTATATAAATCAAACTCTACATCATAGTCCCAAAAATATTTTTTAATGAATTGGTATGACAAGAAACATTTTAAAATTCTATTCACATTGGAATATTTTGTCGACTTTCCTAAACAGTAAACACCTCTTCTTTCCATCAAATTCAAATTGAATTTATTTCAATTAGTTTTCTATTCATCAATTACTGTTACAATTATTTTTAAAAAGTCAAAGTTGTATGTGACATTTAAACTTCTACAAATCATATTTTACGACTTCATCTCATTCTTTTAACCTTAAAATCATTTCATAAGTTAATCATTTGCAGCAAATTCTTGTTTTTCCGAAATAATTGAAATTTTTAGATTGAAGTAAGAAAAATTATATCCTCTTTTTAGCAGTTGTGCTGCTACACACAGAAACACTGAAATTTTTTTCTTCTTTTATATCTTTTGACTTATACAGAAGGCGAATCTATATAAACACATTTAAAGTAAAACTTCGAAAGTAGAAGCTTTCATGTCCGAATTGCTCTAAAATGCCACCGGAAATTTGAGACATAATTGTGATGCTTTAATCGACTGAACGGTTTTACTCAATAAATGGTTCGCGATTTCTTTTACAATGTAACCTATATTCTCAAGTACGATCTGCTTCCTTAAGTTGAATGTTTTTCAGCCCTTTGTGGTAACTCAGTGTCCTAATTCACCTAATGTGTAGGAGTTTCAATAAGTCTGAACTCTCACTTTGTAGAGCACAATAAAAGAGTGACTGGAGGTTGTCGTTTTCAAACAGCCACTCATGTTACAGGCGTAGGACTACTTTATTCGCGTGACTCTTTTGTTTCTCGAAGTTTCTCGGTTTCTCTTCGTTACTCGCGATTCTATTTTGTTTGTCGAAGCTTCTCGAATTCCCTTTGTTACTGGCGATACTCTTGCTTCTGGACGTTACACGTGATTTTCTTTTTTTTCTCGACGTTACTCTCAATTCTCTTGTTCCTCGAAGTTACTCTCAATTCTCTTGTTCCTCGAAGTTACTTTCAATTCTCTTGTTCCTCGAAGTCACTCTCAATTCTCTTTTGTTTCTCTAAAATACTAATGTATGGAAAATTGGCGTAATAAATAGAAACTAAGGTTACAATGAAAATTGTTTTATTTCTTAATAAAATGTATTACAATGTCAATTCTATTGTTTTGAATTCTTCAATCGTGCATTAATATGTTACAATTCTGTGTAAGATCGGTCCATGATATGAAAAGTAACATACATATTTAATCATTCGGGACTAATATTTCTTGTAAAAGTTGAATCAACGTATGAATTCCTCAGAGTACTAGGATAATTTGTTGGCACCATGCTCAAATCAAAATGCTTCTTCATGAAACCGAACGCTTTCTCATTCCTTTTGACATCTTCATTAAAGTCACCCGTAAAAGTAATTGGAACACCTTTATCTATATGAAACTCTTCATCGATCAGGAAACTTGTCTCTGAAGATTTTATAAGCGCGCTGAATAAGAACATTTTCAAATGGGATGTACCTACTCGCGGATAAATGTAAACAGAAGATAGTGTACAACGCGACTGACCATTAATTGTAAATTAATTGTATTTAAGATATGTAGTTACCGAGATATAGAGGCTCGCGTCACCAATTGATGCGTATTTTTGCCCAACTTTGCGACTCAGTTGCCGCTGAACTACAATTCCTATTTTCAATTTTTTTGTAACTTTTGTTGTTACCCTTTATTTCTAAAATAAGACAATAGAAATGTTTTTAACATATGTAGTAACCGAGATATAGAGGATCACCCATACAACGTTTTCCGTGGCATTTTGGCGTGTGAATCAAATTCCTTCCTGAGACCCGAACTGGAGGAAGGTAATACTACGTTAAAACATTGGAGCTTAAAATCCTTATCGATTCACCATCTTGCTTAGGTAGTGTGACAAAAGTCAGTGTTACGGTAACATCGCTTCATCAGTGTTAACGAGACCCAAACGTACAGATGAGAAATTATTAATTTTTACTAAACATAAACTCTTTCCAACCATTTATAGTCATGGCTAAATTGAGCCTCACATGGCGTACAACGATCACACTCAGGCTGCCAATAATACAGAAACCAATAATTTGAGAATAAAAAAATAAATCAGATAGAGACCTATAGAGGGCACAACAAACATTATGATATATTAGTTTTTGCCAATCAGGTTTGTGGTATCATCGCGGCATCTGGCAGTATCTCGAGTTGTAATTACATGCAGATCGGATCCGCCCTCTTTGTGATGTCACCTATCGACCAATAGCGGGCAGCCTGTTGGAATACTTAAACACGATGATTACTTCTGTTCACTATTTTCTTCTTGTATCATCTCACAGCTAGCGCGTTTACTGATGTTACGATTTCATTTAGGATTTGGATTTAATTGTTATTCTATTAAATTTGTTATTTTGTTATCTAGTACTCTTTCTTTGACTGTGGCTCTAGCTCTGTGTTTCTCACAATGGAGTTCTTCTGATATATGTGAAATACAGGCATGATAGGTTGAGAAACTGAGTAGTGAGTACTAGTCAATATGAGACACTTAAGTGTCACCTGTTCTACGTACCTAATACCTCTGTGACTAAACTAGTAAATCTCACCTCAACACAATGCTGTTAAGTTGACTTGGCCTCATAGTAGGCCTAGAAGTTACAGGTTCTTCGAGATTTTGCGATTTATAGCTCAGCGCATCGAGCATAATAATGTTGAGTAAAATAACAGCAAGTATGGATAAAGGACATAATATAGTAACATTGAACGAGTAACCAAGAAGATACTGAAGGAAGGAAAGCAAAATCGATGTTAATTTAGTAGGATATTCTAAAATTATATTTTTGCATGTTTATTTTTTTAATGTTTTTATCTTAAATAATGCTGAAATTCGTATCTCTCTTTCTAAAGGTCCAATTTAATACTGGTTAGATTCATATGACTCAGTTTCCAGCCCCCAGTCACATCGCAAAGGAAATTTGAACATTTCACCAAATTTCATTTTCCGTGACGTTCGGGAGAAATCAAATAAGTAAATAAATAATACTACAATTCGTATCTCTCGTTCTATTGCTTCGATTTTGTATAGATTTTCTTTAAATGACAAAGTTTTCTGACCTTAATAACATCCCGATAGAATTTTAAACATATCTTCATAATTCATTTTTCTTAAATTTGGCTCGAAATCTGAAAAAGTAAATAAGACCAAAAATTCATATATCTCGTTCTAACCGTAAGATATTTTGTCCGGAGTTGCTTTATATGAATCCGTTTTCAGCCCCTAATAACATCACGAATAAATTTTGACCGATTTTTTCTGGTTTTGCTTAATTCGACTAAAATTGGTTCCCGTAGAAACATCTGGAAGGACTTTTGGTCGTATTTCAAGTTTCATTTTTGTGAATTTTGCCCGAAATCGGAAAAAAGTGCAAAAAAACTAAAACACGTTTCTCTCGTTACAACCGTCCGAATTTCTCCGGCTTGGCTTTAAATGATTCAGTTTTCCGCAGATAATAATCCGGAAGGAATTTTTTATATGTTCAAATTTCATTTTTCGTGAATTTCGGCCGAAATCGGAAAAATTTACAAAAAAACTAAAACGCGTTTCTCTAGTTGCAATCGTCCGACATTCTCCAGGTTGGCTTTAAATGATTTAGTTTTGAGCAGATAATAATCCAGAAGGAATTTTGTTACATCGTCAAATTTCATTTTTAGTGAATTTCGCCCGAAATCGGAAAAATGTACAAAACACTAAAACACATTCCTCTCGTTGCAACCGTCCAAATTTCTCCGGGTTGGCTTTAAATGATTAATCCGGAAGGAATTTTGTTATATCTTCAAATTTCATTTTTCGTGAATTTCGCCGGAAATCGGAAAAATGTACAAAAAACTAAAACACGTTTCTCTCGCTATAACCGTCCGAATTTCTTCGGGTTTGGTTTAAATGACTCACATTTGAGCCCCTAATAACATAGTATTAAGGATATAAAAGAAGTTAGATTATTTTTAGAAGTCTTAGTCATGAAGCATGCATTTAGAGATGACAAAATTTAAGTTTAGTAATTTTTGTTTTTAAATGAGATTCTTGATTTGATTTCGCATCAGGCTTCACATGTTCTTTATGAGTAGAAGTGCCAATTAAAGGGTTAAATTTTCTATATTATATACAATAATACATATATTTGTTTCATAAAAACTACAATTTTGCTCTTCTTAATTTCAGTTGTTGATGTTTTCAATAAATACGCATTAAGATGCAGATTTTTACTGCCTGAAACATATTTTGTGTCCTTAAAAACCTATTCAAGTAAATGTTTTGTAAGTATAATTTATTTCATAGAAATGTAGAACTGCGGAATATACAATATAGAATATACAATTGGACATAGATATAAATACTGGATAGTTTTGTATATAAATATTTCTATAAATATAGAATAGATTTCATTTTAAATTTACGAATAGTTACTAACTATAATAAACCAAAAAAATAATAGTAGAACTCCATAATTAATATACACTAAAAATTTGTCATTTAATTTAATTTGTCATTTTTTTTAATAATCTCTTTTTTACGTTAATGTGATGCTTTTAAATTCTCATTTATTATTCACGAAATAATTTTGTCTAATATAGGCCCATTATGTGTATTTGATTTAGCGTTCTTCATGTTTTAGGAAAAAAAATATATCCTCATGAAATAAATTCGTGCGATAAAAAATAATCACAGATGGAAATAAAGAGCTTTACATCGCTGAAATTCTTTTTAATTCCTCCTCGACAATTTTTATAAACAAACCCAGATTAAGATTCAGTTTTTTTTTCGCTTCAGCTATTCACTTCATAGTCGATAGTGCATGAAAGCATTAATTACAAATCCCTTTTAATTTAATAACAAAAGTTTTAAACAAAGCTTTTAGTTTCAGAAACGTTCTTCTTTACCTCGTCAGTAATATTTAAAATGCGAAGTAAGAAAACATTTTAAGATATAATTCAAAGAAAGAAGGTAACTTTGAGATTAATTATCTTTTGGGAATACGTGCATATAAGAAAAGGCAGATAATTATAATTTTAGAAAACTGTAATTATTCATCATAGCTATAGAAAAAGAGACAGGGAGGATGTCAAATGTACTTTGAAATTTTATCCGGAATAATATTGGTTTCAATGTATTTTGTAATTGATATTTCAGTAAATATCTGGAATAACATTCAACGAATAAAGAATGTTTCATTTCATTATTTGGACGCAGAATTTACTGTATGTGACAGGCTGGAAGACAGGTGATCAGTAGGTAAAATGCAAATGTTTAAACATTTTTCATTATTCCCAATCCCATTTGAAAAAAGGGACTTTCAAAGCATTAACACCGCTAGATTTCTGAAATCAATATTGTTGGACCACTAACCCTCTTCCCAGCGATACCGATTTTAATTTTTTGTTATGTATTTTTCAAACAAATATCTACATTATAATATACTAAAGAGATGAAAAAATAGTACTGTGTCCTTGTGAAAAGGTAGGCTTAGAAGGAAAAGAAAACAACTGAACCCTAAAATAGATTTTTGGACCACTAACACCCTTTCTTCTCAGCCTGTCACACATTCACAAATTCCCCGCAATTGCTCAGCAGAACTATTGCACTTTTTAACATAAATGCAACACACCTGAAGAATATAAATTGTATTTATTAACCATTCAGATACCAGAGCAACGAAATTCAAAAAATAATTAGGATCAATTTCTATCTTAATCTTCTAAGCTTTCTGTCAGATTTTGAACATCTAAACAAGAACTAACTGATAATGACATTTATATATTTTTCCACGATTTAATGGGATAGTCAACTGCTTCTCTTGTTTGAGCTAGTATTTCTTTCTATGTTAATTATTTATTTTTATATTTTGTATAAATTAATAGGTGAGAACAGATGCCGCAAGAACTCAATTTCGAAGGAAAAAAAATATAAAATGAACCCTATATGTTTCAGCGCATTCATATAATATTATCTTTAACCTTATTCTGAAATACAAAATAGTTTTAACTTAACTCTTTCAAGGTCGATTCTTACGTTCCTACTTGCCTTTTTGAAAGCTTCTTTGTTATTCAGGCAGAAGTTTTTCAATGATCTATATACATTTTTAAATTTCTAATTCCTACATCAGATGGTCAATTTTGGTTCATGATTTGATTAATGTCATTTTCACGAAGAAAAACTAATCACTTTAGCTCCTGATATAAATTTGAAATAAAATCTTTTCTATACATTTTCCGAAGTGTCCTCTTACCAGCCTAGTGATGAGTCATAGCTTGCAAATGAATCTTTTCATTTTCTGATTACGCAATATTGTATATGCCATGCACTATCGGAAACAAAATCTTGCTGACGCTTGATAAAGTACCTCAAAGTTGTTGTTTATTAAATTAACTGCAATTGTTATTTATATTATATTGTATAATAATATATAGATTTATTAATAAAATACAATGCTTTACTAAAAGGAGAATTTACATGTTGAAAAACTCAATAATCCATAAATGAGTGTCAACCTCAAAATTCAAAAATAGCTTTGATTTTCTCCCTAAATATTTCTTTGGAAGTTACTAATAATTTCTTTCAGAAAACGAAATTCATAAATAAAAGTGTCCACACTACTCGAATTTCTGTTGATCCAATAGAATTTCTGAGCGCATCATAGATGTTGAAATTTTTTTTAAAAAATCGAAAACACTTAAAAGAGTTTAATAAAGAGTATTCATTCAACAACAATTTTTATTCTGACTATGGATTGCAACTATAAGCAAAATTCGTGGATTAATATAAAAGTAAAATGTAGCTAGTTAACATAAACATGAAAATCCCAAATAAGCAGTAAAGTAAGGATTTGGCTTTCATATATTTCCAAAAATATCCCTGCACTGTAATAAATAGTGAAGCAAATACATTGAACTATTTTTATTTGAATATAATAATTTCACTAATACTTCATGAAATATTTTAAAAGTCAGATTTAAGATAAATTTAAAAAATTTGAAAAGAAATAGGAGATATGTCTAGAAACTTAGTTGATTCATAGATTTAAAAATATGTTATTTCTTTCAAACCGGAAAAAAGCATTCATATTCATTATAATACTTCTCTAGTTACTATACAATACTTCAAAGTATATGACGTTAATTCATTAATTTACGAAGAAACTCACAGCACACCTAAGTTATCATGAAAATAAAAAATATAAAAGATCCTATCCTAAGAGTCATATATTGCAGTGAAAAGAAATGTAGTATCAATCGTCCTTTGAAAGATATATGAATCTTCAATTTAAAGTTCTTTCTGTCACATTTCTTTTAATAGATTTAACTTCTAGTAGTATCCTTTGATATCGGTTTCTTAAGAAAGATGAATGAATTTTTAGAATTTTATAGCATGAAATCCGTTGAGTGCTAACTCAGAATTTCAAGTCCTTTTGAGAATGTGTTTTGCCACTAGATTTGCCGAAACTTTCAAATAAAGTCAAGTTCACTGCCAAAAATCAAACAAAATTTCAAATTTTCTTTCACTGTTAAACTTTGCGACATAGATCTTGTGTAAAAAAGTTCTCCTTGGCTCATATATTCCTATTTCTAGAAAGCGACGCATCTACAAAATACGTTTTCAGAATGTAATATAAAATTGATGCGAAATAATGAACACGAAAATAAGTCCTTTAAACCGAAATATTTTCCAATTCGAAATTCGAATGAAATTGGACATTCTGCAAAGAATTGCGATAGCAAATAATTTCAACTTTTATTCAAACAACGTGTTTATTGAAATATGGTAACGAAATGCTGGTGTAAGATCTTATAACTGTATTTTTCATTTCTTAAAAGTTTATTTAAGACATATTCCTCTCATTTAAATTAAAATAATTCCTTTAATATAAGAATAACAACAGTCTTTGGAATTTTTTAAAACCCTGAAAATGATAAAAGAAGAAAACAATCTTAAGGCGAAGAATTTCATATTATTTTGCGATGCGGCAATAATTAGACTGAATTTAAATCCACTAAAACGCAGCTATAGTTTGAAATTTTTCTTAGCTAATGTAATTGCTAAATTTAAAAAATACAAAGTATGTTTTTCCATAGATAAAGAAACTTGAAACGTAGGACTGTAATTAATATCCGAATTCAAAAGAGAGGCCCTTAAATTAAAAGTTTAAACGAGAAACATAAAACGGGAGTAGGCATTTAATTAAAAAAGGAAACAAATAAGAAAAAAAACTTAAATTGAAGAAAAATGCATCTACTTGAATAATTTGCAGTAAATTCTTTTCTAGCTTTGGCCAAATATCCTACATAAGGTTTTAAATGAGTTTTTTAAGAAACATTATCAAATTTTACCCAAGTAATTAGAATAAATTAAAATATTTTTCTTAATAAAGAACGCAATTATTGCTGCATTTTAAAGAAATATTGGGTAGAGAAATTATTCATTATTTAACCAGAAAGTTAAATTTTTCGCATTGCATTTAGGAATTTAAATTGGCTATTAATTTTGCGAACTTATGTAATATATTATGTGCAATGTATAATATATAAATTATTTTAGAAATGCATTATTTTAGAAAAATCTTGCAAATTTATAATTTATATATGTTTTGATAATGAAAGACAATCAGCCGTATTCCCTTTCAGACTAATATATGTATGTATTTTTACGTATGTATGTATTTTTGTGACGAATTATGTATTGTATTTTTCCGTTCTTAATTTATTTAATATTTTTGTGCAACATAATGAGTGTTATTCTAAACTCTGTGTATGGAATTCCAAAAAAGTTGCTAAGTAATTTTTAGCAATAGACAATAAAACTACTTGTGTGATTTCCAAGATTATGTATCTGAAAAAGAAAAAATAATTTTTAATTCATATGTAATGGCATTCACATTTTTAAATACAGTAAACATTAATTTTTTTCAATAATCCCTAAAGTTTTTAATTCCCTCAAACACGTTCTTATATTGTAATTCATTAATATTAATTCTTTCTCTGAGATCCCAAATGAGTCTTTAATTCGCTTTTATTTATTTATAGAATCGTAAGACAAAATGTCGATTAATATTATTGACTGTTCCATTCCAATGTATTATAAAATGAAGGTATAATACTACTGCACAATATAATGCCCAAATAATTAAGTGAACATTTTTATCTTGTTTATAATAATAATTTTATATTTGTTGTGACAAAAGAGCATAATAAATCGCAACTTATCCAATTGCAATTATATTGCATGCAGTAGTGATCATGTTTGTAATATTGACGTATTTAATAAATTTTAGTTTTTTTTTTTTTTGCTTTCATTTTAGAAATAGTTTTAATTTTTTTTTATTCGTTTGCACACATGTTTAATATATTTAATTTAATTGTATATTCGGCGCAAATTATTCAATAACAATTATATTGCACGCGAGTGAAAATGTTTATGAAATTGAAGTATTTAATGAAATTTGTTTCAATGCTTTTTCTCTTATAAATATTTTTTAAATATCTTTCAATTTGTTTCCACTCATGTTAAATATATTTATTTTAATAGTATACTTGAGTTAACTTTATCTGTAGCTGCACTTGAAATGAAAATTCAAATATGATTGTGTAGATAGGACATTATCCTACACCATCATACAAATGCAATTTCTTGAAGGATTTCTTTAAACCCAGTTATCTTCTATTCTTAATGTTTTTGACTATAGATTTTCTTAACCTGCATTTCAGAGTAAACAGCTCTCAAACAGACGTGCTTCTGAATTTTGTGTTTTATTTTTAGTTCTCCCATTTTTAGCTACAAGCCATTTTGTGGTATATATTGGCCTTAGGATGTGTGCTTTTAACTTGGTGATGACGAAAAATAAAATTCCAGTTTTCCTAATATTTACGGAACTCGTGAAACAGCTTTCGTTTCATTAATGATAAAACAGAACTAGAAATCTTAACCATACTTATAATTTTTATAAAAAATTCGATAAACTTTTGTGAAGAGAGAAAATGCCTCGGTTTGAATCTTAAATTTCACTCTTCGTTGATATTTTCTGTTACGCATGAGTGTGATTTCCAATATTTCGATACTAATTCATTATTTCTGGTAGATTCCCCTCCGGCGGGAAACCAATGAATTCCATTTGATGCATAATAATAAGAGTAGTATATGGGGCCCAGTATAGGACACTAAAATACGAATCAAAAGTAATCATTATATATTACTAAATAATCTTTTAAAAATTGTATAATTTCTTGTAATTTAGAACTATTTAGGATTCAAATAAATCTTTACTTTAAGACAAACCATCTAAAATTTAAAGGTCATAAATCAATTCATAGTAAAATTCGTTTTTCCACACAGATGCTCCATAATCAATACAGAAATGGATGAATAATTAAATTTCAATTTGAATCAGATCTGTAATAGTGCTTCTGCTACTATAATTTTGATTTTTTACTCATTTATTTAGGATAAAACATATTCTACAGCATGCCAAACATATTCTCCACAGCAAAACATAAATATTGTTTCATCCATAAAGACAGTCTTTAAACATCAAGTAGAAAGAAAGAAGCAACTAAAAGCAACCTTTACCTGAAAGTCAAGGTATAAACAAAATAGAGATTTAATTATATCATTAGTTAGAGAAGAAAAGAAGAAGAAATGAAGAAAATTAAGAATCAATTAGAGGTAGAAAGATCTTTAAAACGATTTCAATACCTGTTTTGGAAGATAAAAACAAGACACGACTCCAGAGCAACAATACAAACATCCAAAATTTAGCAGATAAATTATATTATTCCTCACGAATCAACTAAACTTTTAGAGAATAGAACCTGATTATTCATCAGATGCTCACAATATATTTTAGGACTGAAGATATAGTGAGATACTATTTAAATAAACATTTAGACAAAATTTTATCAAAAATGAGGATTTGATTTTACTCAACTGAATTAATAAAATAAAACAAAGAGGAATGAAATAATAAATTCTGCAAAAGAAGAGAAAACATTATATACTAAGAAGCGCAAATCAAGCAAAACATGATAAAAAGGATGTGATAAAGGATGTAGATTATAAAAAGAAAAATGATAATAGATACATAGAAATTAGTGACTGTTATATAAAACAAGTGAAAATATATTGGAGAAGTTTTAGATGATAAAATAAAGGTTTTAGATAAATTAACAGATAAAATTTGTCAATAAAGTATTCCTCTAAGAATATATAATCAATTTATATACTGTAGATAGATTATTAAAAGAAGGAATCAGTGACTAATGATCAGTTAAACAATATTATCATATATTTTCTCTATCACCTTAAAGCCGCAGAATAGACAGCGACGCTTTTTTATCCATAAACCAGGATTTAATCCTAAATAAATGAGTAACTATATTAAAAAAGTTTATCTGAGTGAGGGACAAAATATAAATTGAAATCAGCTTAGAAAAACGAAGAAATTGCCTTACAAATCGATAAATCTAAATCACCTAATCATAATATATTTAACAAAAACACAGATAAA
Organism: Araneus ventricosus; assembly: GCA_013235015.1. Classification (NCBI taxonomy): domain Eukaryota; kingdom Metazoa; phylum Arthropoda; class Arachnida; order Araneae; family Araneidae; genus Araneus; species Araneus ventricosus. The sequence goes on from BGPR01003848.1 coordinate 50,475, forward strand.
TCAGATTAATCAAGGTAAAAGAATTACGATAAGTAAAACTCAACTGAAGAAAAATTGGGGATTTTACCATTTTATATTACCTATTTAGCAAATAACTTGGAGCTCAAGTGGAGCTTCAGGTTGGGTAACTAAAAAAATATAAGATAAAATTTCAGGTTGGTCCTCCTAAACCGAAAGGTTTTCACCTTAAAAAAACGAAAAATGGAAAGGGAGTGTATCATTCTCGGAATATCCGTGATGATTAAGAAAAATATGCAAACGAGAAAGGATTTAGAGAAAATTTATTGAGTGGGATATCATATCGAAATATCAACGATTATCCGAAAAATTCAATAATGCACGATCATAAGTACATTGGCCTGCTATTTCAGAATATCAGCGTTTAAGTGATCAATTTATTTTAGAAATGTAGGAAATTAGATATGACTTTAGTTTCTAGATATCAAAATATGAGTGAAAAGACAATCGAAAGAAAGCTTGAGTAAAGCGGTTGATTGGAATGAAATTTTAAATATCAAGACGACCTCACTTCAGGATTTGTGAATTAAACATAGAAAAAAAATCCGATTGCAGAGTTAGATGAAATTGAGACTTTCTGATGAAGAAATTAATAAAGTGTACAGACGTTTGAAATTATGGTATAGAGTAGAGAGGTGTTTGAGTAAGACTTAAACTTTTATCCTTAAATAAATGGGAGATAAGCAAACAAAGATATTAACAGGTATGTACAGTCGAGACAGATAGTTTTACAGAAACATTTAGAATTCATCCTATAATGTAACACCATTTGAAATCTGGTGTTCCTTTTATCGTTAAAATAACAGAAGTTAGATCATGTATGGCTTTAGATTTCAATGTTTAAAATTAAACGGTGAACCCTTAGAAAACATGAGGATTTCTTTTCAATGGGGTGCTTGTAGTATTTTTTTGATTATAACAATGCGTTCTGACTATTTCTTCTAATATTATTATTATTTTTAAAGATTATTGATAATATGTGTTTGTCCTCAATTTTTTTTTTTAAAAATTATATTAGTAAGAGTAGTATGGACATCTAAAATCAAGATCAGTAATCATTATATATTATAAATATCTTTTATTTTTTGAGACCAAGTATATAAAAAATGACGGTCAATTTTGTGACAGGTGACCCTCATTTTTTTGTATTTTGGTCTCAAAAATTTTAAAAAGATTATTTAGTACTTTCTCAGGATACCAGTCTTCTACATATCTATACTATCCTCTCTACCTCATATATACATCAAATGAATTCATTGGTTTCCCGCCGAGGGGAATCTACCAGAAATAATGAATTATTATCGAAATATTGAAAATCACTCATGCGTAACAGAAAATATCAACGAAGAGTGAAATTTAAGATTCAAATGAGGCATTTTCTCTCTTCACAAAAGTTTATCGAATTTTATAAAAAATTATAAGTATGTTAAGATTTCTAGTTCTGTTTTTTATCAACTGAAGACAAGCTGTTTCACGAGTTCCGTAAATTGAGGAACTGGAATTTTATTCTGTCATCCACCAAGTTAAAAGCACACATCCTAAGGCCAATATATACACAAAATGGCTTGTAGCTAAAAATGGGAGACAAAAATAAAACACAAAATTCAGAAGCACGTCTGTTTGAGCTTTTACTCGAAATGCAGGTTAAGAAAATCTATAGTCAAAAACATTAAGAATAGAAGAACTGGGTTTAAAAGAAATCAACTGAAATTGCATTTGTATGATGGTGTAGGATAATGTCCTATCTACACAATCATATTTGAATTTTCATTTCGTGCAGCTACAGATAAAGTTAACTCAAGTATACTATTAAAATAAATATATTTAACATGAGTGGAAACAAATTGAAAGATATTTAAAAATATTTATAAGAGAAAAGCTGTAAACAAATTTCATTAAATACTTCAATTTCATAAACATTTTCACTCGCGTGCAATATAATTGTTATTGAATAATTTGCGCCGAATATACAATTAAATTAAATATATAAACATTGCAAACGAATAAAAAAAATTAAAACTATTTCAAAATGAAACAAAAAAAAAAAACTAAAATTTATTAAATACGTCAATATTACAAACATGATCACTACTGCATGCAATATAATTTATTGATAAGTTGCATTTATTATGCTCTTTTTCACAAACAAATATAAAATTATATATATAAACAAGATAAAATGTTCACTTAATTATTTGGCATTATATTGATGTAGTATTATACCTTCATTTTATAATACATTGGATGGAACAGTCAATAATATTAATCGACTTTTATTTACGATTCTATAAATAAATAAAGCGAATTAAAGACTCATTTGGATCTCAGAGAAAGAGATTAATAATAGAATTACAATATAAGAACGTGTTTGGGGGAAAAAACTTTGAGGATTATTGAAAAAATTAATGTTTACTGTATTTAAAATGTAGATACATTACATATAAGTTAAAATTATTTTTCTTTTTCAGATACATAATCTTGGAAATCACACAAGTAGTTTTATTGTCTATTGCTAAAAATTACTTAGCAACTTTGGAATCATACACAGAGTTTAGAATAACTACTCATTATTTTTGCACAAAAATATTAAATAAATTAAGAACGGAAAAATACAATACATAATTCGTCAAAAAATACATACTACGTAAAAACATTACATATATTAGTCTGAAAGGGAATGGCTGATTGTCTTTCATTATCAAAACATATATTCTTTTATCTCTTGCAAGATTTTTCTAAATAATGCTTTTCTAAAATAATTTATATATTATACATTCACATAATATATTACATAAGTTCATAAAATTAATAGCCAATTTAATATTCTAAGCTATGCAAAAAATTTAACTTCTGTTTAAATAATGAATAATTCTCTACCAATATTTCTTTTAAAATGCAGCAATAATTGCGTTCTTTATTAAGAAAATATTTTAATTTATTCTAATTACTGGTAAGAATTTGATAATGTTTCTTAAAAAACTCATTTCAATTAACCATATGTAGGATATTTGGCCAAAAGCTAGAAAAGAATTCTGCAAATTATTCAGGTGTGCATTTTTCTTCAGTTTTTTTCTTATTTGTTTCCTTTTTTTAATATGCCTACTCCGTTTTATGTTTCTCGTTTAAACTTTTAATTTAAGGACCTCTCTTTTGAATTGGATATTAATTACAGTCCCTACGTTTCAAGTTTCTTAATCTATGGAAAACATACTTTGTGTTTTTTAAATTTAGCAATTCATATATAAGAAAAAATTTCAAACTATAGCTGCGTTTTAGTGGATTTAAATTCAGTCTAATTATTGCCGCATCGCAAAATATATAGAAATTCTTCGCCTAAGATTGTTTTCTTCTTTTATCATTTTTCAGGTTTTAAAAAATTCCAAAGTGTGTTATTCTTATATTAAAGGAATTATTTTAATTTAAATAGGAATATGTCTTAAATAAACTTTTAAGAAATGAAAATACAGTTATAAGATCTTACACCAGCATTTTTCTTATTTCAATAAACACGTTGTTTGAATAAAAGAAATATTTGCTATCCGTATTCTTTTGCAGAATGTCCAATTTCATTCTAATTTCTAATTGGAAAATATTTCGGTTTAAAGGGACTTATTTTCGTGTTCATTATTTCGCATCAATTTTATATTACATTCTGAAAACGTATTTTGTAGATGCGTCGCTTTCTAGAAATAGGAATATATGAGCCAGGAGAACTTTTTTTACAAGATCTGTAATAAAGTTTAACAGTGAAAGAAAATTTGAAATTTTGTTTGATTTTTTGGCAGTGAACTTATCTTTATTTAGAGTTCGGCGTAAAATCTGGTAGCCATTCTCAAAGGACTTGGGGTCTGGGTTAGCACTCAACCCCAGTTCATTATAAAATTCTAAAATTCATTCATCTCTTTTCTTAAAGAAACCGATATCAAGGATACTACTAGAAGTTAAATCTATTAAAAAATGCGAGCAGAAGAACTTTAAATTGAAGATTCATGTATATCACAAAGGACGATTGATACTACATTTCACTTTACAATATATGACTCTTAGGATGGGATCTTTATATTTTTTTTTTTTATTTTCATGATGATAACTTAGGTGTGCTGTAGGGTTTCTTCGTAAATTAATGATTAACGTCATATGAAGTATTGTATAAGTAACTAGAGAAGTATTATAATGAATATGAATGCTTTTTTTCCAGTTGAAAGAAATAACATATTTTTTAAATCCATAGATCAACTAAGTTTCTAGACATCTCCTATTTCTTTCCAAATTTTTTAAATTTATCTTAAATCCTGACTTTTAAAATATTTCATGAAGTGTGGTAAGTATATTCTAAAATAAGAAAATAGTTCAGTATATTTTGCTTCACTATTTATTACAGTGCAAGGAATATTTTGGAAATATGAAAGTAAAATCCTTACTTTACTGCTTATTTAGGAGGATTTTCATGTTTATATTAACTAGCTACATTTTACTTTTATAATGAGGTGATTTTACTTATAGTTGCAATCCATAGTCAGAATAAAAATTGTTGTTGAATGAATACTCTTTATTAAACTCTTTTTAAGTGTTTTCGATTTTTTTAAAAAAAATTTCAACATCTATGATACGCTCAAATTCTATTGGATCAACAGAAAATTCGAGTAGTGTGGTTACTTTTATTTATGAATTTCGTTTCTGAAAGAAATTATTAAGTAACTTCAAAATATTTGAAGGAGAAAATCAAAGCTATTTTTTTGAATTTTGAGGTTGACACTCATTTATGGATTGTGTAGGTTTTCAACATATAAATTCGACAAAACATTGTATTTTTATTAATAAATCTATATATTATTATACAATATAATATAAATAACAATTGCAAGTTAATTTTAATAAACAACAACTTTAGAGGTACTTTATCAAGCATCAACAGATTTTTGTTCCGATAGTGCATGGCATATACAATGTGCGTAATCAGAAAATGAAAGATTCATTTGCAAGCTACTGAGACTCTCTCATCACTAGGCTAGTAGAGGACGGAAAAAATGTAGCAGAAAGATTTTATTTCAAGAATTTATATCAGGAGCTAAAAGTGATTAGTTTTCTTCGTAGAAATGGCATTAATCAAATCATGAACCAAAATTGACCACATCTGATGTAGGAATTAGGGAGGCCCAAAATGTGGGTATTGAAAACTTCTGCCTAGACAACAAGAAGCTTTCCCAAAAGGCAAGTAGAACGTAAGAATCTGACCTTGAAAGAGTTAAGTTAAAACTATTTTGTATTTCAGATAAGGTTAAAGATAATATTATATGAATGCACTGAAACATATAGGGTTCATTTTATATTTTTTTTTTCCTTCAAGTGAGTTGCGGCATCTGTTCTCACCTATTAATTTATACAAAATATAAAAATAAATAGCAGGTAACATAGAAAGAAATGCAAACTCAAACAAGAGAAGCGGTGACAATCCCATTAAATCGTGGAAAATATATAAATGTGCATTTAACTCAGACAGTTCTTGTTTAGATGTTCAAAATCTGACAGAAGCTTAGAAGATTAAAGATGAAATTGATCCTAATTATTTTTTGAATTTCGTTTGCTCTGGTATCTGAATGATGATTTAATAAATACAGTTTATATTCTTCAGGAATTATCTGTTGCATTTGCTCCAAAAAGTGCAATACTGCTGGAAACGAATTGCAGGGAACTGTGTGAATATAGCGTGAGCTGAGGAAAGAAAGGGTGTTAGTGGTCAAAATCTATTTTAGGAAGTTCAGTTGTTTTCTTTTCCTTCTAAAACCTACCTTGCAAGGACACAGTACTATTTTTCATCTCTTTGAAGTATATTATAATGTAGATATTTGTTTGAAAAATACCACACTTAACAATAAATTAAAATCAGTATCGCTGGGGAAGAGAGGGTTAGTGGTCAACAATATTGATTTCAGAAATCAGCAGTGTTAATATACTTTTGAAAGTCCCTTTTTTCAAATGGGGTTGGGAATAATGAAAAAATGTTTAAACATTTGCATTTTACCTACTGATCACCTGTCTTCCAACCCTGTCATGCAGTAAATTCTACTTAAATAATGAAATGAAACATTCTTTATTCGTTAGATATTATTCCAGATATTTACTGAAATATCAATTTACAAAATACGGTATTTAGAACCAATATTATTCCCGGATAAAATTTCAAGTACATTTGACATCCTCCTGTCTCTTACCATAGCTATGATGAATAATTTACAGTTTTCTAAATTATAGTATCTGCCTTTTCTTATAATACGTATTCCCAAAAGAGATAATTAATCTCAAGTTACCTTCTGCTGGATTATATCACCAAAATGTTTTCTTACTTCGCATTTTTTAAATGTTACTGACGAGGTAAAGAACGTTTCCTGAAACTAAAGCTTTATTTGACTTTTTGTTATTAAATTAAAGGGATTTGTAATTAATGCTTTCATGCACTATCATTATAAGTGAATGACTGAAGCGAAAAAAAAACTGAATCTTAATCTGGGTTTGTTTATAAAGGGTATCGAGGAATTAAAAGATTTCAGCGATGTAAACTCTTTATTTCCATCTGTGATTGGCTTTTTTATCGCACGAATTCATGAGGATATATTTATTTTTTTCCTAAAACGCAGAAGAACTAAATCAAATACACACATAAAGACTATATTGGAACAAAATTATTTCGTGAATAATAGAGTAAAAGCATCCACATTAACGTAAAAGTTATTAAAAAAATGACAAATTAAATTAAATGACAAATTTTTGGTGTCTGGTATGGGTTCTACTATTTTTTGGTTTATTATAGTTAGTAACTATTCATGGAAATTTAAGATGAACTATTCTATATTTATATAAAAGGAAATATTTATACAAAACTATCCAGTATTTATATCTATGTCAGTTATATTTCATATTGTATATTCCACAGTTCTACATTTCTATAGGGAAATAGAATTACTTACAAAACATTTGCTTGAATAGGTTTTAAGGACACAAAATATGTTTTCAGGTAGTAAAATCTGCATCTTAATGCGTATTTATTGAGAAACATCAACAACACAAAATTAAGGAAAGAGCAAAATTGTAGTTTTGACAAGTATATGTATTATTATATAATATAGAAAATTTAACCCTTTAATTGGCACTTCTACTCATAAGAACATGTGTGAAGCCTGATGCGAAATCAAATCCAAAGAATCTCATTTAAAACAAAATTGCACTAAACTTAAATTTTTGTCTAAGTGATACATTACTTCACGCGGCTAAAGACTTCTAAAAATAATCTAACTTCTTTTTATATGTCCCTTAATACTATGTTATTAGGAGAAGCTCAAATGAGTCATTTAAATGACCAAGAAGAAATTCGGACGGTTATAGTATGAGAGAACGTGTTTTAGTTTTTGTACATTTCGTTCCGGCAGAAATTCACGAAAAGTAGAATTTGAAGATAAACAAAATTCACCGGATTAATCATTTTAAAATAGCGGAGAAATTTGGACGGTTGCAACGAGGAATGTGTTTTAGTGTTTTGTACATTTTTTTTTCTGCGATTTCGAACTACTAAAATGAAATTTGACGATGTAACAAAATTCCTTCTGGATTATTATCTACTCAAAACTAAATCATTTTAAACCAGCAGAGTGTCGGACGATTGCAACTAGAGAAACGCGTTTTAAGTTTTTTTGTAAATTTTTCCGATTTCGGCCAGAAATTCACGAAAATGAAATTTAGTATATAAAATTCCTTCGGATTATTATCTATGAAACTGAATCATTTAAAGCCAAACCGGAGAAATTCGGACAGTTGTAAACAGGAGAAACTGTGTTTTTTGGTTTTTGCACTTTTTTTTTCCCGATTTCAGGCAAAAGTGCAAAAATGGAAACTTGAAATACGACCAAAAGTCCCTTCCAGATGTTTCACGAGACCAATTTTAGTCAAATTAAAGCAAAACCAGAAAAAAAATCGGTCAAAATTTATTCAGTGATGTTATTAGGGGCTGAAAACGGTTTCATATAAAAACAACTCCGGACAAATATCTTACGGTTAGAACGAGATATATGAATTTTTGGTCTTATTTACTTTTTCAATTTCAGGCCAAATTTAAGGAGAAAATGAATTATGAGATATGTTTGATTCTATCAGGATGTTATTAAGGTCAGGAAACTTTGTCCTTAGAAAATCTATACAAACAATAGAACGAGAGATACGAATTGTAGTATTTATTTACTTATTTGATTTCTCCCAACGTCACGGAAATGAGATTTGTGAAATGTTCAAATTCCTTTGCGATGAGCTGGGGGCTGAAACTGAGTCATATGAGAATCAACCAGTATTAAGTGGACCTTTAGAAAGAGATACGAATTTCAGCATTATTTAAGATGAAAACATTAAAAATAAACATACAAAATATAATTTTTAAATTATCACTAAATTAACATCGATTTTGCTTTCTTCCTTCAGTATCTTCTTGGTTACTCGTTCAATGTTACTATATTATGTCCTTTATCCATACTTGCTGTTATTTTACTCAACATTGTATGCTCCCGATGCGCTGAGCTACATAATCAAGGTAAGACAACCTGTAACTTCTAGGCCTACTATGAGGCCAAGTCAACAACAGCATTGTGTTGGGGTGAGACTAGTTTAGTCACAGAGGTGTGGGTACGTAGAACAGGTGGCCTTAGGGTGTCTCATATTATTCAGTACTCACTACTCCAGTTTCTCAACCCTATATCATTGTATTTCACATATATCAGAAGAACTCCATTGCTTGAGAAGAACACAGGCTAGAACCACAGTCAAAGAGAGAGAAAATTTTAAATTAACAAAATGCTTTCATTTAATAGAATAACGAGACAAATCAATCTAAGTAAATCAGCGTAACATCAAGTAAACGCGCTAACTGAGATGATACAGAAGAAAATAGTAGAACAGAAATGCAATCATCGTGTTTAAGTGTGTGGCTAACAAGGCTGCCCACTATTGGTCATTAGGTGACATCACAAGAGGAGGCGGATCCGATCTACATGTAGTCACAACTCGAGATACCTGCCCGGGTCTGCGAGTACCTGAAACTGATTGGCAAAAACCTAATATATCATAGTATTTGTTGTGCCCTCTATAAGTCTCTATCTGATTTATTTTTTTATTCTCAAATTGTTATTGGTTTCTGTATATTATTGGCAGCCTAAGGTGTGATCGTTGTACGCCAAGCAACGGGGCTCAATTTAGCCACTGACCTTCTCGCGATAGTTGGAAAGAGTTTATATTTAGTAAAATTAATAATTTCTCATCCTGGCCGCGTTTTGGGTCTCGTTAACACTGATGAAGCAGTATTTACCGTAACACTGACTTTTGTCACACTACCTAAGCAAGATGGGTGAATCGATAAGGTTTTAAGCTCCAATGTTTTTAACGTAGTACCTTCCTCAATTTCTAAGATTCTCAGGAAGGAATTTGAGATTCTACATGATAAGAACGTTGTATGGGCAGTCACTCTATATCTCAGTTACTACATATATTTAAAAAAACATTTCTATTGTCTTATTTAGAAATAAAGGGGTAACAACAAAAGTTACAAAATTGAAAATAGGTGCTTAGTTCAGCAGCCTTCAGTCACCAAAGTTGAGCGAAAATACGCATCAATTGGTGACCTTTTGAGCCTCTATCTCGGTAACTACATATCTTAAATACAATTAATTTACAATTATTGGTCCAGTCACATTGTACTATCTTCTGTTTACATTTATCCGCAGTACGTTTGTCCATTTTGAAAATATTTCTTGTTGTACTTATAAAATCTTCAGAGACAAGTTTCCTGATCATTAGCAGAGGTTTCCATATAGATAAAGGTGTTCCAATTACTTTTACAGGTGACATAGTAGAAGGTCAAAGAAGGGAATGAAAGCGTTTGGTTTTCATGAAGAAGCATTTGATTTGGTATGGTGCCAACAAGTATCCTAGTACTCTGGGGAATTCATACGTTGATTCAACACACAAGAAATATTAGTCCCAGGTAATTAAATATGTATGTTACACTTTTTCTGTATGTGGACCGATCTTACACAGGAATTGTAACATATTAATGCACGATTGAAGAATTCAAAACAATAGAATTGACATTGTAATACATTTTTTTTATTAAGAAATGAAACAATTTTCATTATAAACATAGTTTTCTATTTATTACGCCAATTTTCCCATACATTAGTATTTTAGAAACAAAGAGGGTGGGGAGTGACTTTGAGGAACAAGAGGAATTGAAAGTAACTTCGAGGAACAAATTGAGGTAACGTCGAGAAAAAAAAGAAAATCCACCATTATAACGTCAGAAACAGAGTATCCCGCCAGTAGCTCGAGATTCGAGGAAGCTTCGACAAACAAAATGAATCGCGAGAGTAACGAAGAGAGCCGAGAAAGAAACAAAGAGTCACGCAGAATAAAATAGTCCTACGCCTGTAACATGAGCAGCTGTTTAGAAAACTACCACAACCCTCAGTCACTCTTTTATTGTGCTCTACAAGAGTGGGAGTTCAGACTTATTGAAACTCCTACACGTTAGGTGAATTAGGACGCAGGTTACCACAAGGGCTGAAAAAATATTCAACTTGGGAATCAGATCGTACTTGAGAATATAGGTTACATTGTAAAATCATGAACCATTTATTAGAGTAAAACCGTTCAGTCCGATTAAAACATCACAATTATGTCTCAAATTTCCGGTGGCATTTTTAGAGCAATTCGGACATGAAAGCTTCTACTTTCAAAGTTTTACTTTAAATGTGTTTATAGATTCGCCTTCTGTATAAGATATAAAGAAGAAGAAAAAAATTTCAGTGTTTCTGTAGTAGCAGCACAACTGCTAGAAGGGATATAATTTTTCTTACTTCAATCTAAAAAATTTCAATTATTTCAAGGAAAAATAAAATTTGCAAATGATTAACTTATGAAATGATTTTTAAAGGTTAAAAGAATGAGATTAAGTCGTAAAATATAGTTGTAGAAGTTTAAATGTCACGCTTCAACTTTGACTTTTTAAAGAAAATAATTGTAACAGTAATTGATGAATAGAAAACTAATTGAAATAAATTCAATTTGAATTTGATGGAAGAAGGTGTTTACTGTTGGAAGATCAAACCAAAATATTCCAATGTGAATAAATTTTAAAATGTTTCTCTTGTCATACCAGATACATTCTAAAAAATATTTTTGCTATGATGTAGAATTTTGATTTATATATACATATTGATAGGTTGAAAATAATTAATACATTCCTAATGCTTGTTAATTCCATGCATTATTATAAGAAATTTAAAATATTTAATGATGCATCACAAAAATGCGTCCATAGATTATCATTTTTCATACTAATTTTAGCTCTTTAACTAGATATATGTTTATAGTACCCCACCCGATTATATAGTTGAAGAGAATGGAGAATAAGTTCAGTTCACTGTTTTTACTGTTTTTATTTAGCAATGGCTGTGAGGCTAGAAGAAAGTGACTATAACCCAAGAACTTCTTTTGCAAGGTGGAGGCATGATCGGAAGGAGGATTTGGGTTTGGAGAGCAATACTAAATCGTTTTGCTGTCCAAATGTCCAGAAACAGATGATAGGATCCCTCAGAGTCGTTTGTGGAATAAGAGTAGATCATGGAATCCAATTCAATCCTTTGAGTAAAAGTAAATATAGCTTTCTTCTATTCAAATATTTAGTCGTATTATAAAATTTTGTTCAAGGCATTTTCCAGCGTAATTTTCGCTTAAGAACTTGTATTGCTTGATCTTTTAATTTGGTGAATAATATTAATCTCTATCAATTTTATATACCTCCTCAAAAGTGTGCAAAATAAATATTTCCTTTAGAACCTGTGAAGTAAATAAAAAAAGAATCAAAGGTTGAATTAGAGGAAAAAGATTTCCCAAATCTCCTCAATTTTGCAAGAATTTAGCCCCCATGTTCTGTAGGTTAACAACAGCGCAGAATAGTCTCCTCTACGTTATCTCCAGCTATTTCTCTATTTTCTACTATGATATTTTTTGCTATTTTGTAGATATCACCTCTTTTCTTCTGCATAATATTTTTCTTGCATAGCTCAATAAATGGAGGCAAGGGACAGACTAGATTTAAATTAACGGCATTATGCTTATTCCATTTCTTACATATACAGACATGCTATAACCATGACTTAAGGACAGCATTCCCATGAATGAACAGACACTTTCATGGAACTTTTAGAACGTTCTTTTATGTGGGATAATCTTCATCACCCTACGCTAAAGAAAAACATGCATCAGAAGGAACCTTTAGTACTCCTGCAAGCACCTTGTAATATTGATTTTTTTCTGAAAGGAAAACTGGAATTTAACCCTCTCATACCCCCCTGGCAGGGCGGTCTCGGGCGTTTTCCCCTTACAAGAGCGACAAGGCCGAGGTGGCACCTTCTTTTGGGGGGGAGGACGGGTTTACAGGTCCTTGGGGAGATAAGCGAGGGTGGGGGATCCATTTATCTTACTTAACTTCCTGGCCCATTTCTAACGCGCATTAAGGAAGGTTATAGCAGGGTGGAGGGCAGGAAGAATGACCATAGGAGGAGTCCAATTCCTTGTCGTTTCCTCCCAAAGTCCAGGTTAAAGGAGCTAGAAGAAAGGAAGTCAACTCAGAGTTAAGAATAATTTACTGGTTTTAGAGTCAAGTTTGGTTCCAAAACCGGAAATTTTAGGGACGGACTTCTAAACTTTTGAGCCGTCACGATACATAATCCTTGGAAAAACTTGCTTATGGACTTTGGGTCCATACAGCACAGAAATCATCTAAACTGAAATAGAGAATATACCACTTCATGTGCAATAACATATAAGCACAGAGGTGTGTAAAATAGCAAAAACAGTCAGATCCATTTGTTTGAACATTATCATCTTAAAGTAGTATCACAGAAGATAATCTTATAAAGCTATAAGAATTCGTTTCCCTGAGATGCTAATCAAGCGCAAAATTAGCGACTTGGAGACAAACTTATGGAGCTTGGCAAAGGGAATTCTCTAGAAGGACCTCGAACTTTAACATATTTCTACCGGTTTCTGTGAACTTTCTAGGGTGTGTCACTTCCTACGTAATGAAGTCACTTCCTGGTAGAAAGTATAAAGCTCTCAAGCCAAGTCAGTCAGTTGAATTTGACCTTACCAAAACAAGCTGTTGATTAACAAGGAAACCTTTGAGCATTGTATTTGAGATTTATTGTTAGTCTCTATTTGTGGGTACGAATCTGTATTATGCTACGTTCTTTGCTTGTATTTGTAAAATAAGAGCTTGATTTTTAATCCTGCTTATTGGTTACATTGCATTACACAAAGTAATTTTTGTTGTACAATAAATTACACTACTACTGAGCGCAATGGGTCACAGATCTTTCACAAAACAAACATTTCAAATTCTGAACTTTGAAGCCGTGCAGATAAAACAGAACAAGACTCAGATGACGCTCCTTCTTCAAATTGTATCCCACAATCATGGCTGCAATAATACGTA